>CABHPR010130031.1:5528-23815 GCA_902168415.1 Peromyscus melanophrys | reverse complement strand
GGCTGGCCTTGAACTCACAGAGATCCGCCTGCCTCTGCCTCCCGAGTGCTGGGATTAAAGGCGTGCGCCACCACCGACCAGCGTAAGCTAAAATACTTTTAATTTGAAAAAAACCTTTAGTAAACACGATGCCTATTATATATAATGTACATATTTTAAAATTTTAATTAATTAATTAATTAATTTTTTGAGATAGGGTTTCTCTGAGTGGCTCTGACTGTTCTGGATCTCGCTCTGTAGCTCAGGCTGGCCTTGAATTCTGAGATCCACCTGCCTCTGCCTCTCAAGTTCTGGGATTAGAGGTGTGCACAACCACTGCTTGGCTGGTTTATTTTATTTTTTATTATGTATATGTGTGTGTGTTCGTGGAGAGGGGAGGTATACACACATGAACACAAGCATCCACAGAGGCCGGAGAAGGACATCAGATCCTGTGGAGCTAGAGTTATAGGAGATTGTTAGTCACTCAAGAAGGTGTTGGGAACAGAACTCAGGTCCTCTGCAAGAGCAGTATACAGCCTTAACCACTGAGCCATCTCTCTAACCTATATATAGATTACCTAAATATGTTGTAATAGATATTGTACATTATATATTATTAAACTATAGTGAACTTAAAATTTTTATTACATTTATTATGTGAGCATGTGCATGTGCATGCTTGCACACATGCCATATCACATGTGTGGAGGTCAGAGGACAACTTGCTGCAACTAATTCTCTCCTTCCTTCCACCCTTGTGGGTCAAGGGGATCAAACTAAGATCGTCAGACTTGGCAGCAAATGCCTTTGCTCACTCAGCCATTTCACTGGCCCTATCATCATAGCTTCAAAAACAAACAAAAACAAACAAACAAACAAACAAACAAAACCCTTCTGTATTGATTCTTTGGGAGTTTCACATCTTGCACCCCAATTCGGCTTACCTTCTGGTTCCCCCATATCTTCCCCTCACCCCTGCAGTGCTACCACAAAAGAAAACAAAACAAAGCAAGCAAGCAAGTAAACAAACAAAAACAAGAACAAAACAAAACAATAACAAAACCTCTTCGCTTCTCCATCTCTCCTGTCTCTCCAACACCTCTTTATTCGTCCTGGTGGCATTGGGGGCCTTGATGTCTCACATAGTATACCCTTTTGTCCTGTTGGCTCACTAGCAAATGTTCGTTGCAATGAGTCACTGGTCTGGTTCACCATCATCACTAGATCCTCACCGGAATTCCTCTGGGATAGCCTGTGGCTACCGGAGTCTTGGAGATCCTGTGGGTATTGTTCCACAGAACTAGTACCTTCACAAGCTCTGGCAGGTCCTAGATAGGGTAGATGTTAGGGTGGGCCAACCTAAGGCCTGGCTGTGGGCCTGGGTGGTAGCTGAGCTGGTCAGTCCAGGCTACTGGGACCACCTGCCTCAGGCGAGGGGCCAGAGTCAGCTCCCCTATGCTGATACCCATACCCTAACCTTAGTTCACCCTCACCTGTGGTGACAGGTGGGGCCATCTCTCCTAAGTGCAGGGGCCAGCTCTCTGGTGAGGGTCAGGGCCAGCTCTCTTGCTGTAGTGTCCAGTGAGAGTCAAGGCCAGCTTTCCTAGGGCCAGCGAAGGGTAGGGCCAGCTCAGCATGGCCCTCTGATTTCATCTCACATGGTTCCTAAGGCCTCCTAACGTGACATGGGCTACAAACATCAACACAGACACCAGCTGCAGCTGGACTACAGACCCAGTTATGGCTCTTGGCAGCAGCTTGGACCTGGACAACATCCTGGCTCTGGGTGGAAGCACTGGCCACTCAGATCGGCATGGTTCTGGCAGCAGCATGGCCCCCAGACACCACCAAGGCCTCAGGTTGCAGCCCCACCTCCGGGCTTCTATGTGACCTTTGGCGGCAATACGGGACTCAGACTTCAACACAGACCCCAGCCGTGGTAGGACTACAGACCCAGACACGGTGGTTGGCAACCACTGGGTCTGGATGTCACCATTGTCCCAGGTGGCAGTGCAGGTCACTCAGATTGGCCCAGGCCTCAGCGGCAGCATTATAGCTTTTAAAAGGAAATAATATAGCAGCCATATGTCCACCATTCAGAATTAACATCCTTTAACATCATGTCGTTTTCTCAGCTCTTATTAAAATAAAGGACATAAAGCATTACGACATAGGTAGGTCCTTTTTGCTCAACATAAGTATGTTTATTTCCATACAGAAATCCTTCTTGGGGATAATAGCTATGTGATACAACGTCTCCTATCCCTGCCATCTGCCACACCAGTTCTCCTTGAAGGTATAGGTGTTTTAGGAGTATTTGTTACATTTAGTTTTAGGTGCAGGAATATTTGTTACATTTAGTTGGAATGATCTGCAGACATCCGACCAAAAGCTGATAAGATACTGCCTGATTGTCAAAGCTGGGAGAAATCCACAGTGTTTACAGATGATGCAGAAAAGATTTGTATCAAGTTTTGCAGTGCTGTGATGAAACTGGAGATAAATTCTCTCCCCATAAGATCTCAGAGAAATGGGATCACTTTGAAAGACATCAAACACGAGAGGGGCTCGCTTCTAGTCCATGTAGATGATATCCAGCCCGCTAAGGCTTCCTGACTGAAAAGACATGGTGTCAAAGAGTTGTCTGTGCCCCGCAAACAGTCAGCTCAGAGGAGTCTGACACCCAAGAACAGAGAACTGGGGCACTGCGTTTGCCACCCAGAGTGGCAGCTCTGAACATACCTCCCACAAAACAGGAGTCCGATAAGCCAGGACCCACATGTGGTGCTTGTTAACCAGCTGGATAACATGTCACAAGGCCTCCTTTAAGCTCAGATTTTTCACCTGTCAAATAGCCAGACTGGAGCATTGATCTCCCAGAGCCCAGTGCTTCTTAACTGAGGTCTTGTATCTACACAGTTTGAAGTTGTATCTACTTCTGTGTGTGTAAACACAGTATCTACTAACTCTGAACATGTTTTTATTGCCTCACATTTCTAAGGATGACAAACCCAGGCAAGCCTGGGCTGGGTGCAGACTTGGATCTCAAGGCCTCTCTGGTCAAGGTGAGGGTACTGCCATCTCAAGGTTAACAGAGGCATAATCTGCTCCCGAGCCTAGTCCTGTGTGTATGGTAGCCTCGGATCTTTGCTGATTGTTGTCTGAAGACATCATGTTCCCATGTTTATATTTTAAAGTTGGCATATGAAACAAAAGGTTCCACCACAACATTTCACACACACACACACACACACACACACACACACACACACACACACACGTTTAGATTCTACATATGAAAGAAAACATGATATTTGCCCCCCTGCATTATTCTTGTATCTCTCTCTCTCTCCTCTCCCTCTACTTTTATGGAGACATCAGTTCCTTGCCATATGGTCTTCTCTATAGAGATGATCTCCATATGAAAACTGGCTGCCTTCAGAGAGGAGAAGGGAAGACAGCAGATGGGAAAAGCGAAGGTAGGAACAAGAGAATTAGTGAGAGGAGAAGGGAGGGGAGGGATGGGGAGGGGAGGGGAGAGGTCAGGGGAAAAGTCACAACATTTTCTCTAAGATAATCTTAGAAGTGACATTCCTTTATTTCTACTTTATTCTTAGAAATGAGTGAATGTGTTCAACCTCCACTCTAGTGGAGGAGATTATACTAGGGTGCAGATTTCAAAACCCCCACATGAAAGTGGAAATGGAAACAAAGCTGGAGAGAGACACAAGACAGGAAGGAATTGCCTGGTGGGGCCCGGGATAGAGATGCAGTGAGGTGGTCAATTCTTCTAGTTTGTCTGAGACTCTTGTTTTTGATACAGAAAACTCTGCATGCCAAGAAGCCCCCGTCTCTGGCACACTAGAATGTTTGATTGCCATCTGGGTGTTCTGGCTGCAGCCAGGTCTCTCCAGTGAGTACTCTGTCCACACTCTGAGGTGCCCTGTTGAGGAAGAATTGCTTCCATCCGCAGAGCAGAGCTCCACACAGACAGACTCATGTCACCCACGGACTGGGGTCTGTGTTGAGCTGGGTCACACATGACTTTCTGGTGAGCAGTGTCTTCTTCGCTTGGCAGCTTCTGCCCTTCCTGGGAAGGCTTTCTTGCAGCATTAGTATAAAGTTTATTATGTCATGCGGGGGCATTGTTGCTAATGCCACTTTGGCTGGCACTGGGGCTGGTGGATATTGGCGTGCTGTCCTGCAGAAAGGGCACCATGCCATTGTGACAGATGGATTCCTGTGTTGGCATGTTGTGGAATCAACAGGTCTAGCAAATATGAAAGTGGCAGTCTAGAAAGGGATTTTGAAAGCCACAATGAACGCTAGGACATTTGGGGATCTTGCGCAGGTCGTTCCAAGTGTCAAAAGTTTTGAGATGAATTTTGTGGAAATGAGCCTGAGAACCAGCATCTTTTTGAAGGTCTGTGCAGTCGAGTGTGACATCAAAGGAAAGTTCCACCCATCATTGTTTCGTTTCTCTTTCTCTTAGTGGCAACAAACGCCCAGACAGAGGTCCATCTTCCTGCCGTCAGCACCATGTCTCCCTGCAGATCTGAAAGAGCGGAGAGGACCAACATCCTCCTGATCTAATTCACTCTGCTTTGTCTTCTTCTGCATGCGTGTGAATAAATCTGCTGTCAAGCTAATAGAAAACTCATTGGGTAAAATATCTTTTGAGAAATATTTTTGATTAAAAAAAAGATATCATACATTACTACCTTTTTTTTCCTTTCACCTACAAGTCAGCCTTGTTCCGCTCAAAATGTAATTCAGTTTACCATTGTGGCTACGATTCCCTACACTTTCCTTAGAAATCTTGAGAAAAAAAAAATATTCCCGGTGAAGAAAATTTAGACTGGGAATAGAAAAGGGATGCTTTGGAGTTTCCATGCCATGTTTTCTTAGAAACAGGATAGGCATGGGGGGGAGGGAGCAAGCAGTGCATAGATTGAACGTGAGTGCTCATAGTTTGTGATGTGTTCATACCTCCAGGGATTCCGTTGTCTGGGGGTGGATCTTGCCTGAGTCACTATGGTGGGAGAGGGGTGGCAAAAACATTGATTCCAAATAGAGACCGCTAGAAGCCATGAGATTGGGAAGGGTATCAGAATCTCTAGACAAAACAGTGTAATTTCATTGGGACTAATAATTATCCTTTCTACTGCTTTCTCATCAATAATCCTACCCTGCAGAGGAGGTGATGTTACTCTACTTATGAGATTAGGAAAGGATGATGCTGACCATGTGCACCCCTAGTCAGAATTTTGTCTTGTTTTAAGACCAGGTATCACCACATAGGCCAGGCTGGTGTCGATCTCACTCCACAGCCCAGGCTGTCCTTGAACACATAATCTTCCTGCCTTATTTGCCTCTAGAGCATGGAAATTACAGCTGTGTACCACCATGTCCAATTTTAGCCAGTATCTTAGCCCTTGACCCAGAAGGCCAGAGTAAAAGATTGCTTGTCACTCAGTGCCTCGGTACCTCCACCCACACTCAACACTTAGTAAACAATCCACTTCACTTCATGTGACAGAGGAGGAAAGCTTGGCATTTTCAGTTCCTTTTTCTCCTAAGGAAGATGGATGCCTAGACAAGTTCTTTGTGATGATGCAAACTGAAGAAGCTTGGAGAAGCGCCAAGTGAACAGCTGTAGAGTGTGTTCAGCATGTCAGACAGGCCACTGGTTACTAAGTAGAAATTCCAGGGGCTCTTTCTGAAATTTTGGTGACTTAACTGTCAGGTTAGTACTTTCCCCTGTCTCTTCATGAAAACTGGTGAAGTTTAAGCAACCAGTTGGTGCTTTTGAAGTATTATTTTTTTATTGCCATCGTGCGTGCGTGTGTGTGTGTGTGTGTGTGTGTGTGTGTGTGTGTGTGTGTGTGTGGTGTGTGTCACTGGGTGCACATTTCTCAGCACACTTGAATGTCAGAGGACAACTCTGTGGAATTGGTTCTATCTTTTCACCTTTATGTGGGTTCTGAGGATCAAACTCAGGCCACCAATCTTACATGACAAGTGTCTTTACCCTCTCTGCTGAGCCATATCACTGGTCCATTGGAGTTTGGATTATTTTGATGGCTTATTATTGTGTTATTTGTGAGGAGGGATGTAATAGAATACTGATGTGACCTTAGAAAAGGTACCAAGAGCAAGCACAGGGTCTCCCACGCAGAGGAACTAACTTCTTCACCCTGGTAGGAAGGTTAAGTTGCTCCATGGCTTAAAACATGAGACATAGAATGGACATGACTGTCACAGGGCACTCCAGAAATGAGGGCATTCATTTATTTATGTTGGGGAGGCATTTAAGATGAAGGCAACCCTTGGATGCTCCAATTCAAGAGCACACCTTCATCAGTTACTTTTCTTGCTGCAATAAGATACCTGAAAAAAAAATCAACTTAATGGAGAAAGTGTTTAGCTTACAGTTTGAGGGGATACAGTTCATAATGAGAAAGCAGTCTCAACCACAGTAACAGGAAGTTGGTCACATGGCATTTGCAGTCAGGAAACAGGAAGCAGAGAGTGAGGAATGATGGTGCTCAGCTTTCTTCTTTTTATACAGTCCAAGACCCTAGCCAAGCATGCTTGGGGTGGGCATTAATTAAGATCGGGTAGATAATCCTTCACTGATGTGCCCAGAAACTTGTGCCTTAGGTGATTCTAGATAAGTGGTTCTCAACCTTTCTAATGCCTCAACCTCCTAATACAGTTCCTCATGTTGTGATGACCCCCAACCATAAAGTTATTTTGTTGCTACTTAATAACTGTAATTTTGCTAGTTATGAATTATAATGTAAATATCTGATATGCTGCCTGAGGAGGTCATGACCACAGGTTGAGAACCTCTGTTCTAGATCCTGTCAAGTTGGCAATTAGCACCTAGATAGGACAGCATTGTGAAATTTTGTCTTTGCATATCATCCCTGAGGGACTTCAGACGAAGAAGAGTAGGGGGCCTGTTAGAAGCCTTTTCAACATGAACAGTGGCTTCAGTGTCCCTGGGTGAGGACCTGGGTGGCCTCTCAACTCTTTCCTGTATGTTTTCTGTTCCTTTTCCTAGTGATACACTCGTTGTAGATGAGAAAGGATGATGTGCTCCCTCACCTCATCCAGTGGCCTTGCTAGCCCCTGTTGGCTCTTGTTAGACCATCTCGTGCCAGTCTATGGAACTATCACGTTTGCACCAAAAATTAAAAACTCACTAGTGTTAACCTGCACTTCCAAGTCAAGCAACTATGACACATTCACACCAGAAACTTGTAATGAGCTTTCACAAACTAAGTGTGGTGGTACATGCCTTTCATATCAACCTTTGGAATATGGAGGGAGGAGGATCAGGAGTTCAAGGTCATCCTGAGCTAGATAGCAATTTTAAAACCAGGCAGGGCTAGGTGAGATTGTTTCTCTTTAAAAAGTCTTCCTAACAATGTCTTACTAAGAAGTAACCTGTTGTCTTGCTGCCAGCTGGTCAGTGTGCTATTCTGTGGGGGATTCAGAGATCCTGGTTTCCATGAGCTGGTAGCAAAGGATATGCAGAGTCAATGATCTGTTCCCTACCAGTTCCCCACTGCAGATAGCTGAAGGGATGATGCCCAGAAAAGAGGAGGCGGGTCAGCATTGGCTTGCTGCTCCTGACTGTCCCCCATGGCTGGAGGCCAGTTCTGAATACCAGAGGGAAAACGGACTCCCAAATGGCAGTGAAGCATCTGTGCCTACTGCAGCCAAGCCCTGCATTCCTTCCTTCTGCTTTTTGACTCTTTGCAGGAATCTCATTATGAACTCATTTCATCTCTCCGGGGAGCGAGCTGATGAAAGACACTGTTAAAATTGTGTTTCAGTGTCTTGAACCTATTTAAAGCAGACTGCTGGGAGGTTATTATCATTTCTGTCATTAAAAGTGGAAACAATGCTAACAACAATATTTTTTTTTTATTGAGCACTCAAACCACAAACATTTCTTAAATAAGTGTGATGGATGCCATGCACTGGCTTGGGCACTCTGTGAGTTTCAAAGCAGCTCACTGCTTTGTCCTTGTCTCAAGAAATGTGCAGCATACTTGGAAACCCAATGGACTTTTAATTAACTATAGCAGAGCTAGGAAGGATTGAGGCGAGACACTGGGGACACAGAAGACCAAGAGTCTGACTGTGACCTTCCCATCTGCTTACTGTGTACATTTGCAGCAATTTGTGTAACCTTAGTATTCTCATTGGCAGAGTGAGCTTGGTCTTGTTTTATCTATTCCATCTATTCCACAAATATTGAGCAGATGTGTGTCAGGCAGCTTGTGGAGGTTATAAGAAGAAAGTAATATGCATTGCAACAGCAGCAGCAGCAGCAGCAGCAGCAGCAGCAGCAGCAGCAGGAGGAGGAAAGTCAACAGATAGTTACAGTGTCACATGCAAGGTAATAAATATAGAGGAAATTCCAGTGTTTTCAGGCATTCACTAAACATTTACTATGGGCAATGTAGTCTTAGTGAACAAAATATATGAAAACTGTCTACCTTTATAAATCTTATCTTCTCATAAAGGGAAGACAGAATTAAATAATAATTAAGAACAAATGGAGAAGAGACTGGGGAGATGGCTTGGAGGGTAAAGTACTTGCCACATACGCATGGGGACATGCGTGGATCTCCAGAACTCACTCACAAACATTGGATGTGGGACACGGGTCTGTTATTCCGGCACTCCTACAATGAGACAAGAGGTGGAGACAGGATTCCGGCAAAATTGTGAGCCAGGCACCCTGGTATATTCAGCAGAGATCAACCTGAAAAACTGTCTCAAAGCAAGAAGAAGGTGAAGACTGAGGTCAAGACCGTCCTTTGACCTCCACAGGTGTGCTGTGGTGCAGGTGCACTTGCTCACACACATACACACACTCTCCTGTGTGAACATGTACCACTCACATACACATCAAATACACACAAAGTGCTTTTCTTTTGTTTTGTTTTTGGTATAGGGTCTTTATGTAGTCCTGGTTATCTTGGAACTCATTATGTAGATCAAGCTGGCCTTGAACCCACAGAGATCTGCCTGCCTCTGCTTCCCAACTCATGTACCATCACACCTGGCTACAAAGTGATTATTTAAGGTAGATTAATTAATTGATCAATTAATAAGGAAATGGGGGAATGTGCTTGCCATGCAATCACGAGAACCTGAGCTTGATGCCCACAGAAGAAACCAGGCATGGTGGCACAAGAGTGTAATCCCAGCACTAGAGGTCAAGAGAGGCAAATCCCTGGAGCTTGCCTACAGTCAGCCTACCTTAATTTCCAGTTTTAGGAAATTAAGGGAAGAGCCCACCCTACCTCTTCCTGATGGCTCATATCGTATTATGATGGGGGAAGGGTTAGTTAATTAAAAAATGTTTGCATTTCTTTGTTGGGTGTATAAATTAGCCTGCTGTTGGTATAGAATTCAGAACTGCACATGTGTGGGAGCTATGTGAAGTTATGGGTGTGCTCTGGTTACCATGGATAGGGCAGAGTTGGTAGAGCTGCATAATTTCATTAGGGCACCACTCTGAAAAGTTATAAAAAACATATTGTTACAAATAATTTCCTTTGAGTACATGAATCTAATATTTCAAAATGTGTTTTTGAAGGGCAATCTGAAAAAAATATCTAAATAGACTACTCCTTGGGAAAAAATTCTAGAGAGATAAGTGCAAATATTAAGCTGATAGGTTATTTGCTATAGTTCTTTTTGTAACAAGGAAAATTTAGAAATAATCTCTATGTCAAAAATGAAGGATTCATTTTTAAAAATTATAGTCCAACCACATAATGGAACAGTATGTGGTCACTAAAGATAATGCTTAGCCCCCCCCCATTGAAGTAGAAATTCACATAATACAAAATTAACGATTGTAAAGTGTGTCACCTGATAGCATTTAGCACATTCATAATTTGTGCAAGCAATACCTCAATCTATTCTGAACAGAGTTTCATCAATTTAAAAGGGAACCCATATCCATTAAACAGTTATTGCCTATTCCCTTCCTCTGGCCCCTAATTGTCACTTGTTTGCTTTCTGTTTTAGTGGGTTTACCTCCTCTAGATGATTCATAAAACCATGCAATATGCCCGGCTTCTTTCACTTACCCTAGTGTTTGGGGGGTATATTCATATTGTGGCTTGTATGAACATACTGCCTTAGCTTTTCCTCCTGTCCTATGCACATTTGTCTCCTTTTTAACAGATTTTTGTGTAGAATTATCTGCTCTCCTTCAACGTCTACCAGCACATTTGAACTCCTCTTCCCAATGTACTGCTCAACAAAGGATCTCCTGTCACAGAACACTTCCTCCACACTTTCTAGGAATGAAGGTGGTAGCGGGCAACAATAGCATCAACTCTTGGTGTGTGTGACATTAAGGAAAAGATGCTGGAAAAATATAGTCCCTATTAGTGGTTATTGTCTCTCAGCAGTGCTATTAGAGGTCATTTTAATTTTCATACTTTTGCTTATTTGTGTTTTATTCAATAAACATGTATTGATTTGGAAATGAGGAAATGTTATTTAAAAATAGATCACCATGTTGAAATATTGACTGGAAATGATTTCTTTCTTAAAAACCCACTAAAGTGCTCACTTCAGCAGCACGTGCTCCAAAATTAGAATGATACAAAGGTTTGCATGGCCTTGTGCAGAGATGAAATGCAATTTTGTGGACTGTTCTATATTTTTTGAACATACTAAAATAATGCAGAGTAAAGGAATTTAAAGGTAAAAATTAAAAAGGTGTGGGGATGAAGAGCTTCCTCAAAGATTAAGTATACATACTGCTCTTCCAGAGAACCTGGTTCAGTTCTCAGAATCTACATTCCAGTGCTCACAACCACCTCTAACTCCAGCTCCAGGAGGTTCAGCGCCCTCTCTGGCCTCTATGAGCACTGCATTCATGTCCCTCCTACCTCCACACACTCATACCCATAATAGAAAACAAAAATAAATAATGTAAAGTGGAACTTAGAAGACCAAAAGAATAGGAAACGAAGCAAGAATAAAAAGATTTTAAGGCATCTTTAGAAAATGGCAGGAAGTTAGAGGTGCGATAGACAATTAGCAGAGAAGACTAGCCCAGCTTTGTCCAGTAGTGGAAGAACTATTCCTTCTCCATGGAGCCTGGAAAGGTTTGAATAAAAAATAATGTTAACCCTATGAGTCTGTACCTCACTTAAATTATAAATCAAATATGATAATAAGGTAAAGATATTTTCAGACCTGCAGCCACTCTGGGAACAGGAGGAACTAGTGCAGGAAGACAGTGGGGGATGTGTGCTGCAAGAATGGGGTAGTAACCCAAAGGAAGAAGAGACCTCACTCAAGACAGCAGTGGAGAGCATTCCCAGTGGAGGGGACAGGGCTTCGGGAGGCAAAGCTCGAAGAGAAAATGGGGCTAAAGTGTTTGAGATAGGAGAGCATGATGAACGAATTGGAGCCAACACACACAGGAGGTCATAGTGTGGGGCCAGGCTGTGGAACTAGTCCCCAAGAGAGCAACCTAAAATTTAAAATGGAATCATCCATGTGGAAATCCCATGTCACCAAAAGGAAACTCAGATAGTCTTGGTACTTTTAAGGAATCCGGAGAAAGATAACAGCCCAATTTCCTGTCAACAGGCCAGTTTCAATTGGCACAGCACCGAATGTCCTTTTGTCTTAATCCTTATACAGACCTGTTAACCAATCAGTCATTTTTCTATTCCTTTGTCCTTCCCCTATAAGGAAAGTAAGTTTGAGATGATGGAGCACCTCTCAGCTCCTTACTTTGGCTTTCTCCAGTCAAACCTCTTCTGGAATACTTATTCTACTCTGTGGAATGAATACCTAATTGGAAAAATAAAAAAGGTCACTTAAGATCTCTAAGCTAAGTTGCTGTCTGTATGTCCTTTAACACTACTAATGGGAAGTTTCTAGAAAACTTGATAAATTGGCTACACAAGCAGCAAGCTACATCATAATGACCTGTGAACTGTTTAGTTCAATAAGAATCAGAATTTGTATATTTACTCTCTAGCTCTTCATTAAGCTCTTAATATGCCTGTTATTAATACTTGCAATGGTGAATAGAACAGATTAGATCCTTTCTTCTATGTGTTTGACATTATAGTTGTATACAGGATGTGGAATGATTAAGTTGGAGGGTTTTGTTTCATGTTTTTACTTTATAAACTGGGATGAATACAACTTTATGGAATGTCATACTTTCCTCCTTGGTAGTATATAAAATAATATTTATTCTTAATATTTTGATATTTTAATTTATTTTGATTTTGTATGTATGGGTGTTTTGCCTGCATGTGTATCTGTGTACCTTGTGCATAAAATATTGTGGAGACCAGAAGGGGACAATCTTATCCCCTGGAACTGAAGTCACAGAAGGTTGTTAGTTGCCACATGGGTTCTGGAACCCAAACCTGGATCCTCTGGAAGAGTAGTCAGTGCTCTTAACCACTGAGCCATTTCCTTGGCCCCATAACACTTATTCTTGATGTCTTATTCTTGGTGGCAATCTTCAGATCAATGAACTATAGTTATTTATAAGTCATAATAGTTACAGTAATATAAAAAGCATCAAGTGTTGAATCAAAAGTATACTGGTACCGTATAATGACAGGAATCAGGGTGAGTAACAGCAAAGGATGGGTATGTGAATCCATTGCCATGGTGGGGAGCCAATAGACAGGGCTTAGAAGTGGAATAGCACTGTGTGTTACTCACATCAATAAGATACACACTAAGAGCATTACAGCAGGGTGAAGGTGATTTCTCAGCCAAAGGCTATTCTCCATGAAAACCATTCAACACCACCTGAAGCACTGTGGGAAAAGGACTCTGGACCTAACATCAAGAGAAGCTAACCATCATGCTGTAAATACTCTCAAGGGTAAATGTACTATTAGTCAAGGCTCTGCTGGTTCTAAGTGAAAGAGCCACCTCAATTCACCTCAGGGCAAATACAAGGTTGGGGAAGGGTTTCAGTGGCTCACATCATTAAAGACCAGACTTGGTTATGTTCATGGGTCAGTGACTGTCACATGGGATCCATCTTTCTTTCCTTCTCTGATAAACTGTTTTATTGTGACAGTAATGATGACATCTCACCCCCAAGAGGTCACTCCTGTTGGTTCCCTGACCACCATGGAAAGAGAAGACTTCCTATGGCACAGACAGAAATGCCCCAGGGAAGTCGTAGAGGCATCTGTATATTTCCTGCCTTTCCTTGATCCAACCCTTACAGGCCTGGGAGGCAATACCGGAGCATCTGACTGCGGTGTGAGCATGGAAAACTACCCCAGCTTAACATAAAGGGCTTCCTGCAGCAAAGAGGGATTTAACTAGCCACAGAAAAAAAGGGAAATTACATGGTCAGAAATCCTAGTAGGCATCCTCTAGCCTCCATTTTCCTAATTCTCCTTATCCTCCCTGTGGTCCGACCTTTAATTATCAGAAGGGAGGGAACCTGACATCTTTCACCACTCCAGTAGGAATGTTGTCAACTATCTTAACCTTGGCTGCCATTTTTATGAAGCCTAGGGAATTGATAGGAAGTGAGATTTGTAGTTTACTTAGTTCGTCTCCATTCTGGTTTATGAAGAGGAAGTCTAAGGAGAGAAAAGGGCTGGTTGAAGGGCAACAAGGAAGTAAAATTCTTTTTGACTCGATGATAAGACAATAAATTCCTTAGTTGTGAATCCTGAATGAAGATGCAATGGGCTTTTTCAGTATTCTACCTTCCTGGTTATTAATATTCACTGAGGGAGGCTGGGGGATGGCTGAGGTGGGGCTAGGGGCTGGCTGAGGGGGTTGGGGACTGGCTGGGGGAGGTTGGGGGCTGGCTGGGGGAGGCTGGGTGACTGGCTGAGGGGATCTGGGAGCTGGCTGAAGAGGTTGGGCCTGGTTGAGGGAGGCTGGAGGCTGGCTGAGGATGGCTGGGGGCTGGCTGAGGGAGGCTGTGGGCTGGCTGAGGGTGGCTGTGGGCTGGCTGAGGGTGGCTGTGGGCTGGCTGAGGGTGGCTGGGGGCTGACTGAGGGAGGCTGGGGCTGGCTGGAAGAAATCCAGCTTGCGATGTTCTCAGCAGCTGCAGGTTAGTTGAAACAGTCTTGTGACTTTTTATTCAGCTTTAATCTTATGCTTTCATGAATTAGAGTAAGGCATTTCAGAAGAGAACATTAAGTCACTTCTTCCACAATGGACTTTGTTTTTTCCATTCAAGTTAGTATTTCTTTGTTCAGAATCCCCAAGTTGCTTTTAGAGAAAGAACATTGTATCTTTGCAATAGAGTTAGATTCTGATTTAGACTTGGCATGAGGTCTTGCTGACAGACCTTTCTCACCTCAGGCTTGGACAATGTAGACCGCACAGAAGGAAGGAAATGAAGTGAGCTGGAGAAGCAGTCAGTGCCGAGTCAAAGGACAGGTACTTTCCAATGCTGTGGGGAGGCAGCTTCTAATCTGAGAAGGCAGCCATGGAGGGACTGGGACTCCCCAGGTAGCAGTGTGGGGTATGGACCTGTGCGTCAGATTCCCTGGCTGTTTATTTTAAAAGGTAGATGCCTGAGGCTGTAACCAGGACTCAGTGAATTACAACCCTGGAGGGATACCTTACCTCACCGAGAAGTATTCCTGGTGATTGTGGTGCCCCCCCCCCCCACTACACACAGAAAACCACTAGAGATAGAGCTGTCTGTGTCTTTGGTATATTACCCAAATTTGGCACTTAAATTTTAGGCTGCTTGTTAAAGCTCATCTTTTCTAAGGCCAGATGAAGAAATTAGCAATCAATTGTAATTTTATTCTTCATTACATGATGACATTATACAAGAAGGGCCAGGAACCCTTAACCTGAGATTGGAGGTGAATGTTTTAACAAGAGAATGTGTCATTTGATCATAAAAAAACAACCAACCAACCAGACAAAAAACCCAAGGTTGGATTTTGAAGGGTAAAGGAAGTGACATGACTGAGGTGAACTTTAAAAAGTGTTTTATTGCTTTGTTTTGTTTTGTTTTTAAAGGAGAATGGGTATTTTTAAAGTACTGCTGGAGTGTTTAAATTCTCTGCTGGCCCACACCCCAAGACTGTCTGTGTGACTGCGTTAATGATTTAGCTCCATCTAAAGCTGAGCCACATCAAAGAAACATTCAGAGTCCAGGAACTGCCTGGTGCGATGGTTAATCTTCATTGTCACCTTGAGTGGGTTTAGAGTCACCTAGGAGCCACACCTTGGGCTGTCTGTGAGGGCATATCCAGAGCCTTTTCACTGAGGATGGAAGACCCACCCTGAGTATGAGTGACACCATTCCACGGGGAGGGGACCTGGGCTGAATAAAACAGAGAAACTGAGCCAATGCAACCATCTCCCTGCAATGCAACTCTCCCTCTTGCCTCCATGCTTCCCCTGCCGATGCTACCTGTGGGCCTCATGGTATTCTCCAACTGTGAGCAGGTGAACTCTCCTTCCCTTCGATTCTTTCTTGAGGCCATCTGATCACAGCAATGAGAACAGTGACTAAGGCTGGGCAGTGGTGGCACACGCCTTTGATCCCAGCACTCGGGAGGCAGAGGCAGGCAGATCTCTGTGAGTTCGAGGCCAGCCTGGGCTACAGAGTGAGTTCCAGGACAGGCACCAAAGCTACACAGAAAAATCCTGTCTCAGAGAGAGAGAGAGAGAGAGAGAGAGAGAGAGAGAGAGAGAGAGAGAAGAGCAAAGTAACTAACACACCTCTCTACAGGTGCCACTCATGTGTCCCTACACAGGTGGACTCCCAATTGTCTCCTGAGGGGGCAATGTATTTTTGGAAAGCGTGTTTAATTTGCATTTATGATGTTATAGCATTTTGAACTTTGTGCCAATATCTTTTTAAGGCTTGAATTCTTTTTAGGGAAACAGTAGCTTGCAGAAAATGAATTTTACCACTTCTCTCCACTAGCTCTTGCAAATCAAGTTTCACCCTCAGTTGCCGTGACTTGAGTTACGTAAGAGAAGGCAAGGCACGTTCAAGGAAAAGGCAACACTCTGGTATTTATAAGCCAGTTAGATCCAGAGTGCCCTCTGTTTATTTTACTAAGGACAAGACATTCTGCCACAGGACACAGCTCAGATGAGTGTTATTAAAATAGATAAGGGCAAATCCTGCACCTGACCTGTATTTCAGTTGAAAACTCGGTTGTGATTAAGAATGCATCTCATTTTCGTACCACATTTGTCTAAGTGTCTAGCAAGGCCCCCTTACGAATGACCAGCAGCTGTGGCTAGAGAGTCGAGACCACAAATCCATCCTTCATTCTCTTCTAAGGTCCCAAGCTGCTCATCACCCTAGCTAGAGGTCTCCTGAAAGGGCTGTCAGACAAACCTGGGCAATGTTTGTCAGGCATTCTGTAGAATATTATTCACACTTTCTGAAGAAGTTATTCAGGGTTCATTACCTAGTAGTGATAGAATTTTTATTTTTATTAAAATTTAGTTTTAGTGTATTGCGTGTTTTGCCTGCATGTATTTATGTGTGCTGTACACATGCCTGGTACCTGCAGTGTTCTGTGGGGTCCCTTAGAACTGGTTATGAGGGACTGTGAGACACCATGTGGGTACTGGGAACCAAGCCCAGGTCCCTACAAGAGCAGTGAGCACTCTTAACTATGAGCCATTGCTCTAGCCCCTGGATGATACAACTTTTTTAAAAAAGGAAAAAAAAAAAGAAAGAAAGAAAAAGGAAAAGGTTTGTCCCACTCAAATGAAACTTATCACCTGGGTATTTTACATTCTTAGAAATCACAGTGGGGGCTGCCTGGTGCTGTTTAGATTTGATATATTGTCCATAATTCTAAGACCTCGTGGGCCACAGATTACCTGGTACTGGACAGTTGGACTTGCCCCAACAAGAAGGAAGGAAAATGTCTGAGTGGAATTTCCCCACACTGGCCCTTCTCTAGCACCCAGGTAAGGACCAAGAAAAAGAAAGAGACTTGAGAGAATGGTAGGGCCTGTCCTCTATATTTTTTCATCTTCTACTTATTTTCTGTTTGTTTTGCAAATTTTAGGCCTTTAAGTTGGGCATAGTGGCTCACATCTGTAATCCCAGCATTTGAGAGACTAAGCAGGAGAACTACTGTGAGTACAAGGTCAGTGTGAGCTGCGTGAGGCCAGCCTGAGTTACTTAGTGAGTTACAGTGAGACCTATGGGGGGAGGGGGAAGGGGGAGGGGGAGGCAGGCAGGCGTAACACAATGGGCTGGTGATATTGCTCATATAGAGTGCTTGAATAACATGGTTGAGGTCCTGGGTTTTATCCTAAGTGTATGAGTGAGCTATAAAACACACACACACACGAGGCAGCACAGCTCTGTCTGGCTCTCTTTTTCGAGATGTCAAACTGTCACCTTTGGAACAAAGCCACTACATTGTGAGAAAGCCCAGGGCACACAGTCTAGCTAGTATCACCTAGCAGATAGGAAAGGGAGAGAGAGATGCCTCTGGCCTTGACAGAATCCAGGATATGCTGAGTGGATCCAAGAAGAGCCATCATGGATATACTCAACCAAATGGCAATGTAGGAGCTGAATGAGTGCTACATTATTTGAAGTTGTGGAATTATAATTGTGTGTTGTGTATATATTCTATAAGAAAGTATGTACAGCCCCAAACCCAAATCCCCACTTTATGACCTCACATGTCACCCTCTCTTTAAAAATAACCGACTCAAGAAATTCTTTGATCCAGACATTTTTGGTACATGTCAAGCTGTTACACTGTACACGTCAGGTCTTTATTTAGTCCAATGCCTCTTGTGAAACTATTGACTTGAACAATACACTGGTATTTTGTGTTTTCAATTCTGAGTGAGGAGTGTGGTATTTTTCTAGGCCACTGGGTACCCTGTCTGGGACAGTGATCATCCCAGGCACTAATAAGCCCTGGCGACAAAGTTGCTCTGTGACTTCCTGGCTTCAATACAGTTTCGTTCTGCTCTGACAGGGCAGGGTGTGGCCACAGTGGCTCTTCTTGGCTCCACGAGGGATAAGCTCCTATCCCTCAAGGACGGAGCCATCCGGAGTCCCACTTCCCTGGGCTGGTGGGCAGTGCTGGCTGGGGCTGTCCCCTGGAACAACTGCACATGGCATTTTTTGTGCCCTGGGCATCCTCATGGCGTTGTGGCTGGGTTTCAAAAGCCAGGCAGGACTATGCTCCTCTCTCCCTTCCTTCCTTCCTTCCTTCCTTCCTTCCTTCCTTCCTTCCTTCCTTCCTTCCTTCCTTCCTTCCTTCCTTCCTTCCTTCCTTCCT
>CABHPR010130030.1:11918-38195 GCA_902168415.1 Peromyscus melanophrys | reverse complement strand
CCCCCAAAGGGGCAAGCCTCTTCCACCCGCTAATCACTCCTACAATCTCATCTCTGGCAGCGCAGCCCCGCTCCTTTCCTGGTTCTTCCTCCCTTTCCTGATTCCACTTGGAACACTTTTCCTCTCTGCCCTCAGGAACCCCGGGCTTCTGCCAAAACACAAGCCTACATGCACAGCCTCCCCTTAGAACGCTCTCACCGAAACCTGGCGTTGCCCTCCCAATTTTTTCAAACAGAGCTTGCTCATTTTCTCTTCCCTTCCTGTCACCTTCCTTCTGCTCACCCAAGCTGTAAAACCTCAACTTTAGCTTGACTCCACCTCTCTCTTCCTCCCCTTCGTTTCTCTTCCCCCTTCAACAACCACCAAATGCTATAGATTTTATCACTGAACTGCCTCTTATCTCCATTCTCACCGCTTCAGCTAAGGCCTTTCTTTGTTGGTTAAACCCTTCGTTATCACTCTCCTGGACTATATATTTTCCCCGGGTTTCCTGCCTCCAGGCCCTTCTCCCAATACACACAAAATGTAAACTGTGTACCTACTGCCTTCCAAGCACTATGTGAAGTGCTCATACCCAGAATGAGTAGGGAACAACATTCTGTGGAAGATGTTGAGGTGTTTTCCCCCAACATTCTCTTTATTTATTTTTCAATTTTTCTTAGTTTTTTTTGTTGTTGTTGTTTGATTATTTCATTAACATGCTTTGATCATGCTCATCCCCTTCCCCCCTCCCCCTCCTCGCTCTTTCCAGATCCACACTCCCTTCCCTACCCACTCACTCAACTCTGTGTCCTTTCTGTTTTAAACCCATTAAGACCAATTGGTGCTGCCCAAATGTTCTTGAACGTGTGGTCTTCCATTGAGTGTGGTCGACTTCCCAGGACAATTGTCTCTCCCTCGACCTTCATTTTAAAACTCTTATGAACCACCTATACACCAACCCTTTTCATTCGTTACTTCTTTACTCCTCACAAGGAGCGCCACATGTCTGTCCCCAGTTCACAGACAATTACCTGCCTTCATTCACAATGCAAGTAGCAGCAGAAGCCAGACTTGGGACCAGGTCTCACTCCAGTCCTGATGCTCTCTGCCTGTGCTATTCAGTAGGACACTGAACACTTGGACCAGAGTCAAACAGAACAACCATGATGTGAGGAATCTTGAAACCAAGTCATGTGTGAAATGAAGGGGGAAAAAAGAGAAGGCTCTCTGACCTTGTGAAGAGTGAACTTTTTAAATGGCATGGTGGTTGTCTCCACATGTTTCAAGGGTGGGCATGTCAAAGAGGAAGCAAACATTCCATGTAGCTCCAAACAGTAGGGTTTGGTGCAGGTCAGCAGGGAACTCAGCGGAGTAAATTTTGATTCAAGTTTTCCAACACAGCCTCCTAACACGAAGAGGGGGTTAAGGAGAATCCACACAATCCTTTGTCAGAAATGTGTCTAAGAGACATTCTTGCCCTGAACAGATGAGTGGCCTAGATCAGCATTTCTGTGCACATCAGAATCACCTGGGAGTGGCTTTAAAGAATATGGACGTGTGGCCTCACCCTTGACTTAGCCAAACAGAATGGTGAAGGGTGGAGATGATTATCTCAAGAGTCCAAAACAAGGAAAAAAGTCTGCGTCAAGGTTCCCTTTCCTTAAAGGAAGAAATAGGAATGGGCCATCAACGCAGGAAACACTATTCAGTTTCAACAGTAATTGAAGAAATACAAATTATAACAACGATGTACTCGATAGCTTATCAGATCATAGAGATGATGAATGCTGAGCAGTGTCAACATGGGAGAGGAGAAATAAATACTCATACTCTACCGGCGGAGTAAACCGGCACAACTTTCTGCAGAATAGTTTAACAGTGTTTGTTTGTTTGTTTGTTTTGTTTACCAGGAATTGTTTACAGTGCTAACGATGGAACTCAAGGCCTGGCACACTGAGTTACACCTCTATCCCTAAGAGAAAACTTCAATCCTAAAAATAAATGCATGTGGGCTTTGAACAGGCATTTTTGACAGCCAGAAATTTAATCTATGGGCAAAATGTAGCAAATTGGAAAGTATCCTCCCTAAGCTGTTTGACCGGGTGGTAACCCACTGTAGTGACGGAAATGCTGTATTTTAGCACTGTCTTCTACGGTAGCCACCAGCCACATGTGGCGACTGAGAAGCTGCTGTGCCCAGAGCAATTAAGGAATTGATTTTTAACTCACTTAAATTTAAAGTGTCGGACAATAGTAGCTGAGGCACAAGGGTAACAAATTCAAAGCCAGCCGCAGCTACACAGAAAGACACTATCTCAAAAAACAAAATACGTAAAAATGTAAAGATATCTAAGACACTAGACAGCTCATGTTTATTCAGCATAAAACCAGGAACATTGGGCCAGGGAGATAGCTCAGCAGGTGAAAGTACTCACAGAGGCGGCCTGATGACCTGAGTTCGATCCCTGGAACACACACATAACAAGCCAGGTGCAGAGGCCCTCACCTGTCATTCCAGCACCCCTACCGAGACAAGAGAAGTGCCTAGAAGCTCCTGGGCCAGTGAGCAGAAACAAAAGAGGCCCTGCCTTAACAAAGCAGAAGAGCATCAACTCCTGAAAACTGTTTTCTGACCCCCACACAGGCACTGTGATGCAAATACCCTGTATGCACTCGTATGCACACGCATGCACAACACACACACACACACAAATATTTTTAAATCTAAAAACTATAAAGAATCAATCAATAAAGGATGATTTATCTATGAAAAACTCCTAATAGAATTGTTGGCATCTTATTAAACATACCTAAGGGTATGTTGACTGATATGAGTAAATGCTAATAAGATATGGATAAGAGAAGAGTTATTTAAGGGCTGGGGAAGACGGCTCAGCATAACCACACAATAAAAAATTGAAATATTCATATATAAAAGTCAAAATACATACACTAGACTATTAACAGAGTTCCTTCTGAGCAATGAGCTGGTGATGCGTCAATCTTTTTTTTCTCTAGTTTTTCTTTAAAGACTATGCATTTTCAGTGATAAAGCAATAAAAGTTTAAAGAGAGATTGCTGGTGATCAGGCTAGGGAAAGACTCAACCTGGAGGACGGATTTAAGACGTCAAACTTAGAAAAGAAACACCGGGACTGGGAAGACAGCTGAGTGTATCCGAGTGTTTGCTGTACATTACAAAGCCAGGTGTGGCTGTGGGCACAGTGAGTGGGAACAGAGTGCGGAGACAGGAGGGCACATCGGTCTGGCCAAAGAATAGCTAGTTCCAGTCAGTGAGAGACCTTGAGTGAAGGAAATCAAGTGGCAAGTGCTATAACAGGGCACCAGTGTTCTCTGATTTCTGCATGGGTGCGCACAGATGAGGGCACCTGCAGACACATGCACCACGGAAAGGAGGGGGGATTCTGTTTGTCGTTTCAGTGAGGGCTTAGTGAGGTGGCCTCGCTGGTTTTATAAGCAGAGTTGGGCTTTTGGACAGACCGTAGAGGCGTGGGTCTCCCAGAGCCCTTCTAACCAAGAGAAACTACCAAAAGGAATAAAAAGAAGGGATGTTTATGCTCAGGCGCCAAGGTTATAGCTAATCTTTCTCACGCTCAGCTCAATAAGAGCTGAACTAAGTCTTTGAACTGGAAAGGCGTACTCAAGAAGCCAAAACTGAAGCCAGGTATATGGGTGCATGCCTATGAAACCCTAGCATTCAGGAGGATGAGGTACGAGCATCATGAGTTAAAGTCTTGATACATAGGCAAACAAATAAACACAACCAAGCTGGGCTAGGAGTGTGGCCAGGTAGTAGGGTAGCACCTAGCCTATTCCAGGGTCCTGAGTTCGGTCCCCAGCATCTACGGGGGACTGACTTTATTCCATAGTGGAAGCTGTCACCTCCTTCCAGATGAAGCTGTGGGTTTTGTCATACATTAAGTACTTTCCAGAAACCCCCTGGGAAGAGGGAACAGAGGAGCTGTTGAGCTTTTCAGGCAAGCATGACAACCATTCTGCTCAAAGGTAGTTAGTTGTGAGTGGCGGGTGGAGGAGTCAACAGCTGTTGACCCTTGTCAGCCTTTCTCAACTCTGGAGAGCTATTCCATGTGAAATCCCTTGCTGCCAGCCAAAGGACCTGCCTGCCCAAATTACCTCCCCTCAAGGGGCTATGACTGGTAATATCTAACAACTCTTTGCTGATCATAAGTAGCAAGCACTATTTAAACACCTACTAAGAGATACAGTAGGTTTCTCCAATGTCTTTGGTCCCCTCCAAGCACCAAGGACTATAACAAAAAGACAATCAGAACTCTGCACTTTAAACATGCATATATGTGAACATTCTCCACTAGCCCCACTGCTCGCTGGTGGGCTATAGTGCCGCTCCCCCAAACCTCTCTTGAGAAATCTTGGTCAATGGCAGTTCAATAATTATCCCTTTCCCTGGTTTAAAATTAACCTTCATAAAAATGCTGAACTCACAGGAACATGCAGCCATGAAACGGCCTCTCTTTCTCTGCCTGTTTCATTATATAGTTAATAGATTCGTGGAAGTACTAATAATGACATGCTATATATAGCCAAGGCCCAAGCCTTCTGCCTTTTTTGAACAGTGAACAAAACTCAATGATGTTATAGACATGCCAACAAGGGTGTAACTGTAAAAAAGAAAAATAAAACTAAACAGGAAATAGTGTATATTTGTTCAGCTTGGTAGGGCTTCCAGGTCTATCAAGAACTGCATGGGAGGAAAGCGTGGCCCTGCTGTGCTAACGACTCCAACTTCTGCAGAAACTCTAATACTATCTTGGGTTTAAGGCAGCAAGTGTAAATCCCACCTCAGCTGTCCCTCAATAAACACTTGGGGCTTACATCACAACTGAACCAGAAGTGGACAGCAGCTGCAACATGCTTGTTCTGCTCTCCAGTCACCCATGGCTTTCCTAACACTTGTTAACAGTTCTATGAAGAAAAAAACAAAAACAAAAAACAAAAAACAAACCAAAACTAAAACAAAAACAGGAAGAGAAGGAATACATGAGAGACATATTTCAAGTCTCTCACATATTAATGGTGCACAGGCTATTTAAAGTGATTTATTTCTTAATCGACAAAGAGCATTATTGAAGACCCTCGGAAATCCCTAAGACTATACACACGCACACACACAAACCTAGGCTGGAACTAATGAAAATAAATGAAGGGTCATCCTCACTCCTTTATAACTATAAAGCATCTAACACTGTGCCTTGCACAGAGTGAGGGCTCACTAGATGTTGATTTAGATCACTGGGAACTGCTCTCCCAACTCCCCAAATCTTAATACAGCCCATAAACTACAGAAATGAATAGACTGCCCTCCTCTACATCGCCTGACATAAAAGTGACATCAGCTGAGCAGGAAACTCTGGCCACCGGCTGTAGCTCCAAGAAGCGTCTTTCTCTGTTATGGGCTGTTTTCCCTCTGCTTTGTCAATAACAGACAGCTAGGAAATCACGGCACCTGTGCTGCACAAAAATTACTGGTGGCACGTGCCGGTCACCCCAGTACTCAGTAAGCTGAAGCAGGACAACTAGCACCAAGTACAAGGCCAACCTTCCAGCCTGGGCTACAGATGGAGACCCTGTCTCAAAACTGAAATTCCTTTTAAAGCTTAAAACCTGGGAAAGAATGTTAACTTTCTACTGTTGCAGGAAGCTGGTCAAATCCCAGCAGAGGTTGCTTGTGTCCCATTTATTCTCTTGATACCATCTGTCCATCTTCCCTCTCCCTTCACAGGCTGTGGTAGGTGGCCATGCACCACTACTCAGGGAAGATTTTCTTTCTTTACGATTTGAGGAAAGCCATCCTTGTGCTAGGCTGTCTGGATCGCTTGCTAATAAGCATGGAAGAAGACAGTCCGGTATAAATAAATGCCTTGCACACAGCTTGTGGTCCTCTCTTAACTGGTTGTGATGACAAGTGAGGTCTGATCTGACCTCAACAGGTTCTTGCTCCAAAATCCGAGCGAAATATACAATAAGCCAAATCCATTAAAACAACATTAAAGGTCTGGGTTTAGCTTCACCAAACAGCAGGATTAAACTTCAAGGGTCCTGCCACGATGAAGAGATTTCTTTAAAGTCACTTGGCTCTGCACAGTTGCAGCTATTAGAAATCCGATTTTTATCTCAAAGGTACATATTTTACCTTTGATCCTCCTCCAGAACTCCCACTAATGTCAACTTTCCCCACTGTTAGGATCAGGCCCCTTGCCTCGCTTTAATGTTGGTTTTATTGCTGATTCTACAAGATCAACATAAAAATTACAAGGGAAAGCTGCGAGGTTCCCTTCTCAGGATAAGTTGTGCTAACAAAAAAAGCCCTCTCTTAAATGGTGAGATTTAAACACAGCAAATGACACAAAATAATATAGGAGTGGAATGAGACAAAAGCCAGCAAATCTCCCGCAAAACAAAGTAACAAAACGCACGCTAATGAACCAGTCCCGCAGCTTATTTAAGGTTTGATCTCCAGTCTAAAAAAAATGGCAATGGGGGTCTTTAAAAGCGAAGGAGCAAGTGTCCTTTACCACCTACGGCTTCCCTCCAGATTTAGACAATCTGAACAGGGCAGAGGGTGTACTGGGAGGGTTCCCAGGGGGTCAGAATGCTCTCCAATCCCCATCCCCCAGCCCTGCCCGCCGCCAAGACAACCCCAGTCCGCTGCGGTAGGCGTCTGGTTCTAGGCTCTTCATCCTAACACAGGCACACCCCATCTTTCCCCCATCCTCTTGCCTCCAAGCGCTTGCAAGTCTCAGGGGCCATCCTCTCCCAGAGGCGACCGACCCAAAGCCCACTCAGGCGCAGAACCCCGTTGTTTCCAATCCCCTCCCTCTGCCTTAGTGGCAGTACCCTTCAACACCCACCACAGCCCTCCCTCTCCCCAGTAGCAGGAGGAAGTCGCTGTGCTTCCTCTGTCCACACCGCCCGCCAGAGCTCGGGCGCCCCGGGCTTTTTGGGTGGGGTTGTGTGTGTGTGTGTGTGTGTGTGTGTGTGTGTGTGTGTGTGTAAGTGTGTGTGTGCGCGCGCGCGTGTGCGTACTCGATGTGTATCCACACTCAAGTGTGTCTATGCAAGAGGCTCATCGCATCCTTCCGCCTAGGCTGCCCCAGGTGCCCTCCCAAGGGGATCCAGATCTCCTCGTGCCCTCGCCCCCAGCTCTTTGTGCGGGGTCCGGGGAAGTGGGAGGTGCGCTCTGCAGCTCTCAGCCGCCCCCGCCCGGGGTGGGAACCCGTGCTCCATCCGCAGCTGTCCGCGACCCGCTTTGCCCTCCAGCTTCTAGCCCAGCGCGTGCTGGTGGGACAGCCAGAGCGCTGTCCCCTGGAGCCGGGGACTCCCACCCCCGGGCAACCAGTGCCAAAGCGAAAACTTAACTAGAACAGAGAGAGAGAAAAAGAGCTCTTAGCGCACCGGGCTGCCGCCCAGGCGTCCATCCGGCCCGCCGTCCCCAGCGCGCGCGCGGGAAGCCACCGCGCCGCTCCCGGCGTGAGCGCGTCCCCCCACCCCACTCCCGGGACTCCCCGTCGCTTGGCCACTCACCAGCACCACGGATCCCCGCACGGCCTCCGACACGCTCTGGCGGAGCTCGGCCGCCGTGCCGGGCTTGCTCAGCCGCTTGGTGAATTTGCGCACTTCGGCCATGGCAGCGGCGGCGGGCAGGTCTCGGCGGGCGCGCTCAGTGCCCCGGGCCCCGGCGGCCGCGGCCGCTGCTGCTGCCTGTGCTGCTGCCTGTGTTTACACGCCGGCCGGCCGGCCACATCTCAGCTCGCCGCCCCGCGCCCAGCTCCCGCGGCTCCTCCTCCCGCGCGCCGCTCCTCCCTCTTTCCCTCCTTTTCTCTCTTTTGCAAGCTCAGCCACGGCTCCCTCTGCTCCAGGGCCCCGGCCCGAGGAGCCACCAGCCTAAGAAGGAGGGTGTGTCTGCTGGAGGGGGAGGGAGTGCTGGAGGTGGGGGCGAGGGTCACGCGGGAAGAGGGGGGAAGTGGCAAGCTCCCGGGCTCCGCCCGCAGCTGATGTTGCTGGTGCAGCCGCATCCGGGAGGCGAGATGAGGCTGCTTCTTTTTCTAGTGTATGGGGCCGGAGGGGGTCAGAGGTGGGTGATGAAATGTCTCCAAGACTAGGGTGTGCCATGCCCCAAGGCTTCTCTGCCTCCCTAAAGATTGTAGGACCACCAAGGGGGTGAGAGAAGTCTCACTTGCCCTCACCCAGCAAGCCTCTGGGTCCCCAGGCGGCTAGAGGCTGGGAAACAACATGGAGCTGCATGCCGCCTATTGTGTACTCAGCCTGGTTGGGTCTCGCCTATGTCAAAGGAAGGAAGAGCAGGTTTGCTGCAGGACAGACTTGCCTGGGTCCCACACCCAACCCACTTCATTTCTTTGCCCAGGCATCCACCTCACAGGGCAACTCAAAGGAGGGAACAGGCTTCTGGATGTGTGACTTGCCCAGGCAGGGAGAGCTGGGTGGTGGGGGGTACCAGAGCCTGTGGCAGGTTGTGTAGTTCTGGAGTGACTCCACCAGCAGTGGGTGGCCCTGGCGCTGGGAAGGCCATGGCCTTGGTTTTGGAAGACCTATCAATTTTCAGCTTTTACATGTGCCCTGCAACCTTCTCCAGCTTCTAAGAAATGGTTTTTCCAAGAATCAAAGAACATCTGACTAGGTGTAAAGTGTGCGTGCTTAAAACACAAACAAGAAGAATCTTGAAGAGCTCATGACCCTGCCAAGAATTAACTCTGAAATGAAAGGGCCCATTTCATTTTTTAAAAGTTTGAAAATGGCCCATCACCAGGGATCCAATCTGCCCAACTGAGAGGATTCTCACCAGTGCCCATATGGCACTGTCCACACTTCTCCAGACTTCAAAGAGCAAACAGTACTAAAGGATTTTGTTATAGAACTCCATGAACCCAGAGAAGACCAATTCTCTTAGCAGCAAGCCCATTCAGTCACTTTCACAGTGGTCCTGATTAAAGCACAGATGGAGGGTTCCTCCAGGACCTGGGACAGGTATTGTCACAAACATTGACTTCATGGTGTGGTATGGTATGGTGGTGGTGGTGGTGGTGGCAGTGGTGGTGGTGGTGGTGGTGGTGGTGGTGGTGGTGGTGGTGGTGGTATGTGTGTGTGTAATGTGGGAACTGTTGCCTGCAGGTGAATCAGCACAAGGTCATGCCGTATGTTCCATGAATGATGAATGTCTGTATGCCTGGATTCTGGTTGATGACCTCCACAATGCTCCAGCATGTTTCCTTGCTAAGAGAACCCAGATTCCTTGCTTTAGGGACAAGGCAGAGACACAGGGTTTAGGAAAGAGAAGTAGCACTCTAGATCGGATGAATCATAATTGGTGACTGCTAACTCATGCTAACCTCTTTCCTTTACTAGTAGGATGGCCTAGGCTCCTGCTCAGTTTGGGGAAATGGGGTATATGACAGCAGACTGAGAGGATGGCTGGGGAAGTTTTCCACCTTGATAGAAAGAGAAGGGTGTTCATTTCCCGGCCCATAGGTTCAATTCTCAGGTCGTGCAGAGCCTAGTCCCCTTTGGGGCTAGAGAGATGGCTTTCAGGTTGAGAGCACTTGTTGCTCTTGCAGAGGACATGGACTCAGTTCCCAGCACCCACATGGTGGCTTACAACCACCTTAACTCCAGGTCCAGGGCAGCCAGTGCTTCTAAACTCTTTGGGCACCAAGCACAGATGTGGTACACATCTACACATTCAGGCCAAACACGCCCACACTACTGCTAAAATTCCTTCCCTGGGCAAGATGTAAACAACATGTACCACTCCCACTGAGGTCCCAATGGCAATCAAAGGTAGAGTTCCACCAAAGTTCACCTGAGAAAGCAGAGCAATAGATGAGGTATGACTGGGAAGAGTGTGGGTGACCTGGAAGCAGTCACACCGAAAGGTCTGCACCCAGCAGATAGCTTCCCTGCCTCAGCAGTGTAGGCGGAGCCCCACTCCCTCACTCATCCTTCCTTACATATATCCTCTAGTCCTTCCCAGAGCCCCTGAGGCCATGAGCAATTGGGAGAGAGCTGCTTGGGAGGGAGCACTGGACACTTCAGTGAGGGTCTTATGACCTTCCACACCCCCTCCTTCCAACAGTCAACAAGTCAACAGTCAACATGCCCAGGGGTGATGATCTTTGGAAAACAGGCCCTGCTGGACTCCTGAAGGTGGCAACAGTTTAGCTTGGTGGATAGTCATGTGCAACACACATGAAATACATAGAGACAGACAGACAGACAGAACCCTCTGTCCCTCCTTCTTCTCAAGAGCAATGTAATTTTGTGTGTGAAGGGTCAGCCCTGGCCAGCTGTATTGTAACCAAGAGGGAAGACCAGAAGAGCCTTAAAGAAGCCAAACCAGAATTCAGCAGTGTTGAGCTCTCAAATCTCTTTCATACTACATAACTCTGAATTTCCTTTTCATGGAAGGAAAACAAATTCTGGAGTCAACCAATGTCTCTCCCCCCTCTCTGCCAGGCTGCCTTGATACTCTCCAGGTAGCTAAAGCTTGCCTTGAACTCACACCTGGTAGGTGGAGTGCTGGGGCTCATGCCTAGGGCTTTGTACTCCACCACCTGAATGATATCCCCAGCCCTTTATGTCACTTTTCTGTAGTCAAGCAGTCTGTCACCTTTAGCCAAAAGCATCCTTAGTGCCGAAGGCTCTCTGCAGCTGCAAAAGGTACATAGCATTGAACATGAGAAACACAGTCTCTCTTCTCATGGAGCTGACATTCCACAATAAACAAATAAGCATGTTTATTTCAGGAGGATAAATTCCATACAGAGAGTTAAAGTAATATGATTAAGAGTCGGTGGAGTTAGGGGCCTAATGTAGATGATATGGTCAAGAAAAGCCTCTTTGACCTGAATCGCAGGGAGGTGGGCACTGCAAGCCGAGCAAGAATGCAAGGAATAGCCTGAAGATGGAGGCAGACTTGATGTATTCAAAGATCAGATTTTTTTTAAAGGCCCGGGGGGCTGAAGGGTTGAAGTGAGAAGAATGGGTAAGAGATGGAGGCAGAGAAGTAGCAGTTTCTACGGAGCCTTGTGAGCCATGGGAAGCATATGTCATGCTGATGGTGCACAAACGCCATCTGGCCATTGTGCAGTCTCCATGCTCATTCATGAGAGTGTAGGTTTTCCATTTTCCGCTTTAGGACTTCTGTTTAATTACTTACACATCAAGAGCGGTGCTATCCACTGGG
Organism: Peromyscus melanophrys; assembly: GCA_902168415.1. Lineage (NCBI taxonomy): Eukaryota > Metazoa > Chordata > Mammalia > Rodentia > Cricetidae > Peromyscus > Peromyscus melanophrys. Next base: position 26,954 of record CABHPR010130030.1, on the reverse strand, counting down.
AGGATGATGAATTAATGGCACTGTCCATTTCCTTCATGGGAAAAAAACTGAAGTTTAATGAGAGTGTGTTTGTGATGCAAGGTAGTCTGTGATAAGGAGCTTCTTCCAGGTCTGGTTGTTTGTTTTTTTAATGGGAGCGATCATATGTGTGGAACACTTCTGAAGAAGGGGCTGTTAAAGCTGGACAGTGAAGAATTAGTGGGATGCGGACAGGACTTCACTCACTTACATGGTAAAGAGAAGCTGTAGTGTCCTCTAAGAGGACATTTCATTAGGTGGTTTCTTGTCTGCATTTGTTAAATAGCTTGCACGTTTCTTACAGATTTACCTGGCACGTTGACACTATCGTAACCAGACATGGTGGCACATGCCTGCAATCCCTGCAAACTCAGACGGCTGAGGCAGGAGGATTGTGAGTTCAAAGTTTGAAGCTACTCTGAAGTTCATAGGGAGTTTGAGAGCAGCCTGCTGCATAAAAAGAGTCAGTCTCAGAAACAGGAGGAGGTGGTGATGGTGGTGGTGGTGGTGTGGAGGGAGAAGAGGCTGAAAAACTATTTTACTTACAAAAAATCATTTATGCATTTTCTGTCCTTATATGTGAATTAAGGGGGGTGGTAAGAACCAACAAGACTTTACATTTTGTTACCCAACTAAGACTGCAAGTGTGTGCATGCACACACAGCTAGCTTGTTTAAGTATATGTGAATTTAATAACAAATTTCATCCCTCCTTCACATGAGCCATATTTCACATGCTCAACAGCCAAATGCAGGGTAGGCTTAGAAGAAGGCTTAGGGCATAAAAGCTATTCAGGACAAAATTGTGTGAGCCTTTTCCAGTGAGAATATAGTGAATGACAACAATAAAACAGCATAAGCAATCATAATGCTGTGCCCACCTCTTGAGCATTTTTGAGGCCTTTATAACAACTGAATAGTCATTGTGGGGAGCTGAATAGTCTCCAAAACACACTCATGTCCATATCTCTTTTGTAGTAGGTGGTTGTCTGTGCCATGCCCTGAAGCACCGCCCCTAGTGAAGTAGGTACCTGCCCCTTGGGCATGGCCGGGATGAGGACCCTTAAGACCTGGGATGCACATACGTGCACTCTCTTCTCTTTGCTACCTCGTGGTCTTGGATGCTGGTGTGGATCAGGGCAGAGCTCTCCGGAGAACAGCGCTGGACCGTGCCTCACATTTCCGGGATTCTGCTACAATCCCTATTTCCTGTATTGTGAGTTTCCTGTATTGTGAGCTAACCCCCCAATAAGTTCCTATAATCATTAAGCTATTTCCGTGGATTAGTAGCGATTTAATCGCATTACTCTTTCTTTTTCATGTTTTAGATTTATGTATTTATTTCTTTAATGCATATGAGCATTCTGTCTGAATGTATGTGTATGCACCATGTGCATGGCTGATGCCTGCAGAGGTCAGAGGAGGGCATTGGATCCCATGGAACAGGAATTATGAATGATTTTGAGCTACCATGTGGGTCCTGGAAATTGAACCTGGGTCTCCCTCAGGAGCACCAAGTGCTCTTAACCACTGAGGTCCATATGTCCACACCTCTTTCAGTCCTCAAAACAATTGTGAGAGGTGGACAAATTTGAGATCATTTTTCCCATTTTATAATTGAAGAAACCAAGAAAGATAAATCACACAGCAGTTGGCAGAGACAGGCCTTTGAGGTTTTTTGCAGATAATGCCATATAGTGTCCAGAAACCCAACTGTTCCAGAGAACAATTCCATTGTACTTTATACACTGTGACTCATCATCACTAATTTATACTGGGGTGTCAAACTGGATGTAATAATATATGCAGTATATGAAGATGTGCATGGAAAGCCCTGTTGCAATTATAAGGCATTTTAAGTAATAGAAATCTTACTGGGTATCTATTATTGGATGGTTGTATCGTTTGGTATAATGGGAGATTTTTTGTTTTCCCAGACAAAGTCACACATGTTTTAATGTTTTCTAAATTCACTTTCTGCCAATGGACCATGGTGATGCACACTTACCCCAACACTCGGAGGCTGAGGAGGGAGAACTGCCCTCAGTTACATAGAGAACTGCCCTCAGTTTACCCTGTCTTAAAACAACAACTAATACTCTTTGTGAGAAAAATGGAAGAAGGTATTCAAGGTGCATGCACACTGACACATACACCTGTTCATGCACACACACACACACACATACACACACACACACACACGTACAACATGTGTGCCTACATGCATGTATATACATACACACACCAAAACATAAAAAATAAAGGTACCTCTACACATAGTACTTTGTAGATTTAAAGATGACCTTTTCTCAGCCGGGTGGTGGTGGCGCACACCTTTGATCCCAGCACTCGGGAGGCAGAGGCAGGCGGATCTCTGTGAGTTCGAGGCCAGCCTGGGCTACCAAGTGAGCTCCAGGAAAGGCGCAAAGCTACACAGAGAAACCCTGTCTCAAAAAACAAAAACAAACAAAAACAAACAAACAAAAAAAACAAAAAAAAAGATGACCTTTTCTCTTCCAGGAATGCAGTAATAGGTCTATGAAAATGTCAATGTGTGCTTCTTATGTATTTCAAATGTTACAGAAAGTGTTGGGGATTGATTTTTCCAATGTAAATGAAATGTAAACTCCTGAGTGACATTTCAAGCCACAGAGGGCAAATCAGTAAGCAGTACTACTCTGTGGCCTCTGCTTCAGTTCCTCCTTCCTGCCCCGAGTTCCTTCAATGATGGACTGTGACGTGGAAGTGTTAGGAAAATAAACCCTTTCCTTCCAAAACCGCTTTTGGTCATGATGTTTATCACAGCAATGAAAAACAAACCAGAGCACCAACCCTGGGGCTGAACAGAGCAAAGGAGGACTTTCGGGGCATTTTGGGAACAGGCTTGCAGGAACTAGGATCCCAGCAAGAAGAGGACAGGGGCTGGCCAATGGTGGCACATGCCTTTAATCCTAGCACTTGGGAAGCAGAGGGAAACGGATCTCTGTGAGTTCGAGGCCAGCCTGGTCTCCAAAGTGAGTTCCAGGACAGCCAGGACTGTTACACAGAGAAACCCCATCTCAGAAAAAAAGGAGAAGGAGAAGGAGAAAAAGAAGAAGACAACGACGACAGGGAAGGCACATGTGTGGAACTTGGAACAGACCTTAGACATTATACAGTGACTAGTTGGTAGGGCAAAGTACATATTTTGTACAGAAGCCAAAGCTAGGTTTTATCTAGATACAGAATCACAAACCACTCAGAAGGTGGGGCCATCTTACAAACTGAAGGACAAGGATAAAAAGCTAGCTTGACTCTCAGTGGGTATATAATCCTCATAAATGAAGACAAAAACCTTCTACTGATACCCCCAAAGCAGCCCTAGAGATAAGTACTGGAAGGTTATACCATGGGAAAGGGAGGGGGTAAAAGTTACTGAACTTCTACTCTGCACCAGGCAGTGTGATAACTTCTGTTGTCTGGCCACTCTAGAGACCAAGCATGGACACAACCCACATGGCTAGGGCCTATCGAGGCTGCTGATCAACACGAATAGGGTAATGTAGTTGGTAAGCAGTAGGGGGCCAGAGTAGCACTGTACTGGGTCACATTGTGCTCCTTCACCCTCTACTAGATTACAAAATGGAAATACTAACAGTGCTTGGCTCACACGATTGATTATAGAAACTTAATAAGATAAAATGCCCTAGTCCACACTAAGCATTTAAGGATTAACTGTGGCAGATTGTGTTCCCCAAAGGTATCTGCAACAATACCTCCCATCTCCTGGGCTCTTCTTAAAATGTGGCTCTGGCATTTCTCCTTTCAAGGCAAAACTGCTAGGCTCAGGGACCCGTGTTCATATTTTATTACAAACTTCAAGACAGCAATAAGAGAACATTAAGTCAAATGCAGAGACCTTCTGAGTGAGGAGCCCTACGGGGCTGCAGAGGCGGCACACCTGTAACACTCATAACAGAGGAAAGGGTCTGCATTATCTCTGTTTGACTCTGGGAGGACTTGTGATTAAGTCGGAGCTGACACAGATAATTTCTGATACTAGGACAAAAGAGAGATCTAGGAGCTGTGTGCTCTTTGGGATACCTTTGTTGGAGCCCTCAGCTGCCATATAAACAGTCTAGCTAGCCATCCTGAGTCTACCATGCAGAGGTCAAAACTACCCATGAGGAGAGCACCCTCCGTACATGAGGTGAAGTCGATACATGCCCAGCTTTGGCAACTGTCCAATTCCAGCTCCAATCACCAGCTCACCAGCTCGCCTCTCCCTCACACGGCACCACACGCAGCCTGCTTGAGCCAGAAGGATCTGAGAACTTTATCTTTCAACTCAGCACAGCTGTGCCAGCAATTCATGAAGTCTTCTTGTTTTAGAACTTTTTTCTATTATTTCGTTTCCACTATTTGTGTATATGTCTCATGGTAGTTTTTCTTTGGTGTGTGTATTACTCAGGCTTTAGGACTGTTTGCTCACTGTAAGGAGATGGCAGGACAATACACACTTGGGTCGCAAGACACAGAGAAATCAATCTGGAACTGACTGGGAACACCTCCTTGCTGGCTAGCTTTCAGAGTGCTAAAAGATGCTGCGTGGGATGCTGGGGGTCGGGGGCGGCACATCAATGGTCTTACCCAGAGCTGGAAGCTGCGGCTGCATACTACAATATCAGATGTGCTTACTGGTAAAAATAGTGGCAAGGCTGTTTGTGGGGGCAACCAATTGCTCTCTTTATATATGAGACTCAGCCACAGGAGGGATTTTACGTCTGGCATTGTAAATCCAGTCAAAAGCCCACAAGGGAAGAGCATAGGCTCTAGAGGAACCTACTATTGTTATTTTGCTAAGTGGTCATGCCATCAAACCTCCTTCTAAATACTTGTGTTTCTACCCAGAGATCAGTGCTGCTCTTACCCTTACTCAGGAAGGCTCTCTCTGCAGTGGGCAGCAGTTAATACAGAGGCTCATAATTGGTCAGATTGCCAATATATGATGGTGAGTGCTCAGCCCTAAATAGGACATCTGTATCAACCACTCCCCTAAGGCAGAGGGAATATTGAGGAAAAGGGGGAAGGCTGTTATGAAATACTGTCTTCTGGACACGACAAGGTTGTGTTTAAGAATGCCACAGCAGCTGAGGCTGCCTGAACAAGATCAAGCTAGTCAGAATTCCAGCCCTAACCCTCCTTGAGGAACTATTGGCAGTTTGTGTTGGGTTTCTCGGTGTAGTTTTGGTGCCTGTCCTGCAACTGACTCTGTAGACCAGGCTGGCCTCGAACTCACAGAGATCCACCTGGCTCTAGCCTCTGGAGTGCTGGGATTAAAGGTGTGCGTCACCACCGCCCGGCAAGAGCGTCACTTTTCTTTGGGGATGTGGCCACTGGTAGGTCGTCCATGTACGTGAGGAATGGACCAATTAGACAAAAAGGGTTATTATTTTTTAAAAAAGGAGAAGGGGGCAGGCCTGGAGAGATGGCTCAGTGGTTAAGAACACTGACTGCTCTTCTAGAGGACCTGGGTTCAATACTCGGCAACCACATGGCAACTCACAACTGTCTGTAACTCCAGTTCCAGGGGTTCTGACACTCTCTTCTGACCCCATAGATACAAGGCATGCACGTGGTATGCAGACATATATTCAGGCAAAGTTTAGACCCATAAAATATTAAGAATTAAAGAAGGGGTCATATGACACTGGTAAAGGGACATGTTGGGAGGAGTTAGAGTTGGGAGTGGATATGAGCAAACTACATTCTGAACTTGTATGAAATTCTCTAAGTATCATATTTAAAAAGCCAAAAGACAGGGGCTGGAGAGATGCCTCAGCAGTTCAAAAGCTCATATTGCTCTTGCAGAGGACCCAGGTTTGGTTCCCAGCACCCAGATGGTGGCACACAATCATCTGTAACTCCATTTCCAGGGGATCTGAGACCTCTTCTGAACTCAGTGGGCAGTGGACATGGATGTAGTGTTGTGTACATACATGCAGACAAAACACTTAGATACAAAAAATAAACAAATCTTTAAAAAGGCACATGTTGAAGCTGGGTAATAGGTATATGAGAAGTAATTCAACTACCTTTCCTCTGTCATTTTCATCTATAAGACAGGGTCTCACTATGTAGCCCAGGCAGGACTTAAAGTCCCAGAAATCCTTCTGCTGCAGCCTACTGAGTGCTAGGACTGTAGGTGGATGTCCTCATGCCCACAAACTTTTTTAGCTACTTAGACCTAACTCATCTGTGCCACTCTGTACTCATCTTCCACAGATTGCGTCTGACCCATAAAGAACCCTGGCAGCTCTACCTTCAAAGCCGTTCTCACATGGCCACTAATGCTAGGGTCCAGAGCTCCATTATCTCTTCTGAGATGACCCTATCTCCTACTGAAAATGCGAGCCTCCCCAAGGGCCTCTGTGCTTGCATCCCTGGTCCCTTCCCACAAAACAACGACCAAATGAAAGCCATATCAAAAAAGGGGGCTCAGAGCCTGCCGTGCTTCTCCATCCACTCGGCAAAACCCTAGGTCCTTTGGGTGGCTCTGTACCCTCGCCTCCTGTGACCTCTGTGATCTCCTGCCCCAGTAATCTCTCCTTGGCCCAATCACGTCAGGCCTCCTGGCTTCCTTGCTAGTTTTTCAACCAGTCAAGCATGCTCTAGCCTCAGGCCTTTACATTGATTGGCCCCTCCGTCTGGAATGCTGTCACCCTAGATAGCTGCTAGGCTATCTCACCGCTCTCCTTTACTCAAATGCATTTTCTCAGGAAGGCTTTCCTTGAACACCTTGTTTAAAATTGCAACCCATTCCCTACCCTAAGGCTTGCTAGTTTTTTCGTCTAACCTGTTCGCTCCCCACAGCACATACTACTTAAATGTTTTGCATGCTGATTTTCTTTCCCCAGCGGAGTCTTAAGCTCTGGGTGAGCAGAGCCTTTTGTCTGTTTCATTCAAGTAGCTATAGCACCTAAGACAGTGCCTGGCATATGGCAGGTGCACCATGCTTACATGCTGGATGATGTGGGTGACTGAAAATTCCTACCCAGCAAGATTATTCATAATGTACAGAAAACTTGTGCTGGCATTTGTAAATATTGCTTCATGTCAATCAATCATAGTTTATGAAAAAAAATCTAAAACCACAAGATGGCTGAAGTTAATATATTTTAAATAAAAAATAATCATTCAATCTTTTACATATGTTACCTTATGTATTTTGATGTCTCAGGAAACTTATAAAGCCAGTGAATCAAACTGTAATAGTTTTGAGGAACAATTCACTTGCTGCTTGCCAGTCTACTGTAATTCAAATGAACATTATATCTTGAGTTCCTGGGGTTATTCTAGCTGTACATATTAATTTCAAGGCTGTCCCTTGCCAAGTGTGGCGGCTCATGCCTGGAATCATAGTACTCTGGAGGCTGAAGTAGGAGGATCACAAGTTCTAGGCAAACCTGGTCTAACCTGGGCTACACTGTGAGATACTGTCTCTGACCATCAGAACAGTGGGCTGGCAAGGCCTGGCAAGATGTCTCACTGGATAAGAGCACTTGTCTACAAGGTTGGTGACCCAACTTCAATCTCTGGGACCCACATGTTGCCCTCTGACCTCCTCATGCATGGTGTGGCATTCATTCAACTTCAAAGAAATAAATAGGTGGAAAATGTTTAATAAAATAATTGAGTTTCCCTTGATGCTGGGGTAGTAGCTTATAGAGTGTTTGAGTTTCACTCTAGCGTGGCAAAAGGGGGGTGAATGGGGATGGAGAGCTGGTTTGGGGGTTAAGAATGCTTACTGTGTTACAGAGTGCCTGGGTTTGGTTCCCAGCACCATACGGTAGCTCATAACAAGGGGATCTGATGTCTCTTCTAACCTTGGAGATCTGCACACACTTGGTGTACATATGTACACCAGGTACAAACATACATAAACACAACATGAAATAAATGAATGTTTCAAGAGTGTCGCCTGGTCAGGGTTTCTCTGTGAAACTGTCGTGGCTGTCCTGGAACTCACTCTGTAGCCCAGGCTGGCCTCGAACTCACAGAGATCCGCCTGCCTCTGCCTCTCGAATGCTAGGATTAAAGGTGTGTGCCATCATGCCTGGCTGGGTTTTCCTCCTTAAGCTGCTGCAAACTGTGACTTGGGGCCATTTCCTGGGAAGCTGTGTATGGACCTGGCCAGAGGCCATCCACCTGGCCAGTCTTTAATTAAAGCTTGCTTCAAATTTAGCTTTAAAAAAAAGAGTGTCCCCTGGCTATATACCTGTGAGAACTGTTGCTAAGTCTGTTATTCTGTGACAACTCCTCCATCTCCTTATTCTTTCCTCTGCTGTCTGTCTCCCTCTAGCTCAGGGGACTTCATTTAACTACATGTACTCCTGATTGGTGCCTACCTCTCTCCAGGTGTTGTCTTTCTTTAGTAGTTAGGGTGCCATTTTCAAGTTTGCCCTGTTGAAGGACCTGTTTCTTTGAGTCCAGTTCCTAATGGCTATTGACTTCAGTTTTATATTCTCTCTCTCTTTTTTGTTTTTGTTTTTGTTTTTCGAGACAGGGTTTCTCTGTGTAGCTTTGGAGCCTGTCCTGGAGCTCACTTGGTAGCCCAGGCTGGCCTCGAACTCACAGAGATCTGCCTGGCTCTGCCTCCCGAGTGCTGGGATTAAAGGCGTGTGCCAACAACGCCCGGCTCATATTTCTCTTGAAATGGCTGCACATGTCTCATAGTCAATGCTTTTTTTTCTTTCTAGTCCTCCTAACAGTACCTCTAATGAATAGCTTTCTAATACTAACTCTTCCTATCATGAAAACATAGGGCCTGAGATCATCCCAAATGCAAAACATCTACACAAACATATATCATCTTATATATGTCACAGTCATGCATGTGTATGTATTTGTTCACTGTGAGGGACTTTGGAGAGCATATTAATTAGTACTGTGAGTGATGAAAACATATCCCACAACATATATATATATGCATATATATAATTCATGCAGTTTACACACATCTGTATTCTTGTACCTAGTCTATACTTCCCATCACTATAATAGTTTTTACACTTTACTACATATATACATATCCATAAGCAATATTTCACAGTGCCCTACTTTTCATTGCCCACCTTCTAAAGTGAATGGTCTACCACTTCCCCCTTGTTGTCACTCAGCCCTGGAGCTCTCTGTCACCTGGCCTGTTGGAACTGTTAATCAGCAACCTTTCTTCAGTCCTCGTTGTCTGAGCTCATCATTGTCCCTCCTCCTCTCCTTCTGGAATCTGTTAAATGCTTTTCTGGCCTGGCCCTCGGGACGCATGAGACATTGGCACCCAGGGGGAATGAGCTGATTTGTCATTCAGTCTTTGCAGCCGGTTTCCTGTCCTGACCCCACAGCATGACACATCTTGATGTGCATCTCTGCTCTGTTATTTCTTGACGCTCATCATGTCTGCATCCTCCGTGCAGCCAGCGTCTGAGCGTCTCTCTGTCACTGCCATCAGCACCAGGTATACAACCTGAGTCAGCCCTGACTCCCTTCCTGACTTCACACCCACTGTCTATCAATCATCTCCTCTTGTTGATTCTTTTTTAAAAAATGTTTTGAATTTATGAACTATTTCAAACACACAAAGGACAGGATAAACCCCAGTTACAGAACCACTCAGTTTTCATAACAAGCATTTTGAATTCATGTGAAGTCCTCTCCACGCCTTCCGTAATCCCCTTCTCTTCTGCACTATCTTGGAAGTAATTTCTAGCTTCTTTTTCTTTTCTCCTGTCTCTTCTTTTTCTCTTCCCCTTCCTCCCTTCCCTTTTTCTTTCATTCCTCCCTGCCTCCTTCCCTCCCTCCCTTCCTTTCTTCCTTTCTTCCTTTCTCCCTCCCTTTCCCCTCCTTCCCCTTCTTTCTTTCCTCCTTTTTTTTTTATCCTGAGGGGACATCTCAGCCCAGGTTGGCCCCAAACTTGATTTTCTCCTGTTTCAACCTTCTGAGTACTGGGATTATAGGCTTATGCCATATTGCCTGGCTCAGAAGAAACCACTATCTAATGTCTGTGCATATATTTGCCAAGAAAAAATGTATACTTTACTATATATGCATTATCCATATAACACACATAATATTGCTTTGTGCATTTAAAAAAATTAAGGATTTATTTAATACATGTGAGTGTTTTGCCTGTGCTTAAGTATGTACACCACATCCGTGCCTGGTGTCCAAGGAAGTCAGATCCCCTGTCGCTGGAGTTACCCTATGGTTGTGAGCCATGGTGTGGGGGCTGGGAATCAAACTTGGATCCTCTGCAAGAGCAACAATTGCTCTTAATCATTGAGCGGTCTCTCCAGTCCCTCTCTGTGTATTGACTTTTTACATGAGCAACAATTGCTCTTAATCATTGAGCGGTCTCTCCAGTCCCTCTCTGTGTATTGACTTTTTACATGGCTTATTGGGCATATCATGCTATAACCTGTGCTTGTACTTGAGCATAATGACTTGTTTGGGCAGTGCAAAAAAATGGGCGTGTGCATGCTATGTAGGAGCTCACCACTGAACCATCCCCAGACCCTTCAGAAGGATTTTGAGTGTCTTTTGTTTCCCATAATATTGTGTGACTTATCCTGGGGACAGAGAGACATATGTCTATTCATCACAGACCAGGTCCTAATGACAGAACAAGAAATGATTTGATCGAGGCTTAGGTTGGTGAATCAGTGAATTTATTGGGGTTACTTATTGGGGTTATACTCACTATTCAAAAGTAACTGCCCAACCCGCAGGCAGCTCCAGCAGAGCCTTAGGTCCTGGAGCGATTGTTTCCTTTTTATAACCTTAGGGAAGGGCCTTATGAATCATATAACTTTCTAAGCTTCTTAAGCCTCCTAAGTTTCATAAGCATCCTGTCTTATGAGCCTCTAGTCTTCCCTCCCAGGAGGACATGTTTCATTTCAAAGAAATACCTTAATCAATTACTTAATACATTTACATCTAGTTTGTTCTTTTGAACTTCATTTCTGTTAGTGTGATAAGACGATTGACCGAAAGTGACTTAGAGGAGGAAAGGGTTTATTTCAGTTTACAGGCCACAGTCCATCACCGAGGGAAGTCAGGCCAGGAACTCAAACGGCAACTTGAAGTAGAAACTGTGGAGGAATGCTGTTTGCTGGCTCATTCCAGCTCAGCCCATGCTTAGGCAGCTTCCTTACATAGCCCAGGGCCACCTTCCCAGGGAATGGTGCTGCCCATAGAGGACTCCCACATCAATTAACAATCAGGACTCACCCAGCCAAACATACCCACAGGCCAATCTGATTTTTTCAGTTCCCCTCTCAATGACTCAAGGCTGTATCGAATTGAGAGTCAAAGATAACTAGGCCATTGTACTATTCCATAAATACACTATCTTACTGGAATTCTGCATTATTTGTGTACATATTGAGAGTCTCTCTGGGTTTGTATAATGTAACCCTTATCTTTCTCATCTATTGTCAAATTGTTCTTCAACATGGTGGAATACCACAGAATTTTTTTGTTTGTTTGTTTTTGTTTTTGGAGACAGGGTTTCTCTGTGTAGTTGTGGTGCCTGTTCTGGTGCCTGTAGACCAGGCTGGCCTCGAACTCACAGAGATCCACCTTCCTCTGCCTCCCAAGTGCTGGGATTAAAGGTGTGGGCCACCACTGCCTGGCTACCACAGAATTTTTTAAAACTTTCCATTTCCAATTTCTCCCTATCCTCATTCTCCTGAGTGCTATCACCAGACTTCCAGAAGTCGTTTTAAAATATCCAAGTGTTTAGTTAACCTGGGGTGTATTTGTGTGCATAGCACATGCTCATGATCACTTATCTGAAAACCAGTTGTCCTGGCACCATATCATAGTCTACCATTTCATGTGTGTATGCGTGTGTGTGTCTGTGTGTGTGTGTGTGTGTGTGTTCACATGTGTGCAGGTGCATATGGAAAGTCAGAGGACAATCTTGGCTGTCATTGCTCACATGTTGCCCTCCCCTTTTTGAGACAGTGTGTCTCCCTCCTGGTAGCTCTCCAAGTAGTCTAGGTCTGTTGGCCACTGAGCCTTCACCTCTCCAGTGCCAGGATTTTCCAGAGTCTGCCACAGTAGCTGCCTTTTTTTCACACAGGTTGTGAGCCTCTCGAACTGAGGTTCTCATGGTAGGTACATGCTTCACTACCTGAGACATCCCCCAGTTCTAAAGAATCTTTCCTTTCTTCTCTTCCCTCTGAAGTCACCTCTGTCATCTAGCAGATTTCCACCTTGGGGTAGTCTAGTGGATACCTGTTCTACCTATGACCTTGAAGTACCAGCCCCTTAAAACCTGAAGGGCATGTTCGTACACCTTGTCCTGTTCTCCCTCGTGGACTTGGACAGTGGAGACTGACTCAGGCAGAGAAGCAGCGTGGGACAGACCAGGACCCTGTGACGATTTGCCTACTCTGTTTAGTGAGTTGTTTTCTCCAATTTATGTTCTAATAAATTCTCTATACCCCTTGAGCAGACTCCCTTGGATTTCTCAGTATAGGGCAGGTCTGTCCTGGCTTCTCTGATCTATCTACCCCCGTGTCAATGCCACCATGTCTTCATTTCTATACCTTTATAATAAGGAAAATGTCCTCATGTTCTTGAAAATTGATTGTTATTGGCACCTTTTCTCTTACATACATATTGGAAGAGTGATTTACCAAACTTTACAAAAGATTCGTGGAAATTTTGGTCCAATCATAGGAGTTTCTATGTCAGTTGGAAGGAGCTTATATTTTTATTATGCTACTCTTTCTATCACTGAACATACTGTACTTGGGTACTTGTTTTTTCTTTTTTAGAAACATCATAATATAATAATACATACCACAAAGGTTTTATAAATCTTTTGTTAGATTTATTTAACAAAAGCTTGTAATTTAATAACATGTCCTACTGTGAATAAAATCTTTTTCAGTTGTTTTGCTAACTTATGGCAGGTATATAGCATCTTACTGAATTTTTTAAAAAGTAAGCAATTGCCGGGTGGTGGTGGCGCACACCTCTAATCCCAGCACTCAGGAGGCAGAGCCAGGTGGATCTCTGTGAGTTCGAGGCCAGCCTGGTCTACAGAGCGAGATTCAAGACAGGCAGCAAAACTACACAGAGAAACCCTGTCTTAAAAAAACCAAAAGAGAAAAAGCAATTAAGTGTGTGTATTTGTGTGTGTGTGTGTGTGTGTGTGTGTGTGTGTGTGTGTGTGTGTAATTTTCGTGGATGTGTTGATACAATTACATATTCCTATTCTTTAACCATTGACTAGTGATTTGCATTAAATGCCTTTCTTCATCCCACCCCGGAGCCAAACGCAGAACCTCCCTCCTCACACCTGCTAATTAAGGGCTCTACCACTGAGCCCTTACATCCCCAGCTCTTCTTTCACTTCTCATTTTGAAACAGGCTGGCTTTGAACTAACTTACTCTATGGCTCAAGCAGGCCTTGAACTTGCAATTCTCCTTTCTTAACCTTTTCAGTAGCTGGAATGACAGGCCTGTGTCACCATGCCCTACTACATTAAATGATTTTCCTTCCAAAGAATGTTTTTTATGTCTTTGTGCTTTAAAACATTCATAAATTCCCCATTATCTAGAAAAAAAGTCAAGCTGGGTGGTGATGGTGCACACCTTTAATGCCAGCATTTGGGAGGCAGGCAGATCTCTGTGAGTTTGAGACCAGCCTGGTCTAGTTCCAGGACAGCCATGGCTACACAGAGAAACCCTGCTGTCAGATGATCCTCCTGTATGCAGTGAATATGTATTGGTTAATAATAAAGCTATTTGGCCTATAGCAAGGCAGGATAAAGTTAGGTGAGACAATCAAATTGAGAACTGCAATGAAGTAGGGTGGAGTTGAGAGAGACACTTGAGAGAGCTGCCCAAGAAGCAAGATGCTAGAGGACCAGTAAAGCCATGGGCTACATGGCAATACATAGATTAATAGAAATGGGTTAATTTAGAAGTAAATGCTAGTTAATAATAAGCCCAAGCCATTGGCCTAACACCTTGTAAGTAATATAAACCTCTGAGTGGATATTTGGGAACTGCCAGGAGGGAGAGGAAATGTCTGTTTACAAAACCCTGTCTCAAAAAGAAAAAAAAGAAAAAATTCAACCACCTTTACTCAAACTCCAGATATTTTTCAAATCATCTGTATCATTTTCTAACTTCATTCCAGCTGGGCTCATTTACTCATTAACTACCTGCTGTGGGATGGTCTTTCTGTATGCTGTGAATATGTGTTACTCTTGTTAGTTGATAAATAAAGCTATTTTGGCCTATAGCCAGGCAGAATAAGGCTAGGCAGGAAAGCCAAACAGAGATACAGGGAGAAGAAGGCAGAGTCAGGGAGACGCTATCCAGTTGCCCAAAGAACAAGATGTTAGAAAACCAGTAAGTCACAGGCCATGTGGTGATGCATAGATTAATAGAAATGGGTTAATTTAAATGTAAGAGCTAGGTAGTAATAAGCCTGAACCATCAGCCAAATATTTATAATTAATATAAGCCTCTGAGTGATTATTTGAAAATGGCTGTGGGATGGGGCGGGACAGAGAAAAGCCTCCAATTACATATACCCTTAACCTTTTCCCATTTCCACGCTTATGCCTTGCCTCACAGGGAGCACAATTTTAATCCAGAAGAGACACTATATATTTTTTAGTTTAACTCCTTTAGTTTTCTGACAAATAACTAGCCATTGAAGAGTTTTAAGGCAAAGATTAACATAATCCATATACATGTTATTCTATGATTACTATAGTTTCTTTGTGGAGAACGAATTATAGGGGGCCAGGAATAGAAGATCAAGGTCAGCGAGATGGCTGAGTAAGTAAGGTGCTTGCAGCCAAGGCTGATAATCTGAGTTTGATCCCTAGAACCCACATGGTGGAAGGAGAGAGCCAACTCCTGATAGTTGTGCCCTGACCTCCATACTCATGCTGTGGCACACACATACACACACACACACACACACACACACACACACACACACACACACACA
>CABHPR010130030.1:0-11908 GCA_902168415.1 Peromyscus melanophrys | reverse complement strand
ACACACACACACACACACACACACACACACACACACACACACACACAAAGTGCATGCCTGATGCCCAAAGAGGTCATAACCCTTGGAATTGGAGTTACAGATAGTTGTGAGACACCATGTGGATACTGGAATTGAACTCAGGTCCTCTGGAAGAACAACAAATGCTCTTAACCACTTAACCATCTCTCTAGCCAAAACTTGTTAAAGAACGGATGTCAGGACCAAGAAGGAAGAAGTGAGGCTAACTCCCAGACATGGGGCTCTACAAATGGTTTGGGTGTAGAACTGAAACTGTCTAGGCCCTAGACTCTAGGGGAACAATGGGGACTAATGGGAATTGGCAGGAAAAAGTAGGGGGCAGGGAATTATGGGGGAGATATACTCAATACATACTTGTATCAAAATATCCTTATACAACACAGAGACGTGGGCAATGAATATATATAATGAAACTTTAAAGTGAGAGCAGATGGACTTCTTTACTCCTGCCTGTGGAGTTCATACGGTCACATCTCTATATAGATTTACTGTACAACACAGCTTCTCGAACTGTGGGTTGTGAACCATATATGGGGAAAATGCCAATAGTAAAAGGTTTCTAAGACACAATGACTGAAAACTTATTCAAGATCAGACAATGAATCCAAGGTGGTTTGGGCAGCACTCAGCCATGTCTCACCTGGTGATTTCATTGCAGCCTTGGTTTTGAACATAAGACATGTGCATTTTGCACTGTATGTGTTGTCAAGACATGAAACACAAGCGGACATGGAATCTCTTGGTTTGGGTTTAGGAATATTGTATGCTGTGGACTGTAGCATATGACATTTCACTGTGCACATTAAGTTTTCTGTTCTTAAAGAAACATCATAGTTTTATTATAGAAAACAAAGACTTTCAATATTTTCCTATCACTTTCTTTCATTATGTAAAAGTCAAACCAGTGTATCTTTATATTGTATTGTGTTATAATATTTAATTTTCAACATTGTTGTTTAAGTTACTGACTTGAATCTCATAAAAACGTCATTATTAATTTTGGCTTGGTTTTAGAACAATAATTTCTGAATGTCCCTAAACATACTTCTCCCGTTTTACACTACCCATTAGGTGAAGCAGTGTCTTCAGCATGGGTGATTATAAAATCAAACTATCAATCAGTTCTGACAAACATTCCCACAGAATCAATGTTCAGCCAAGACTTAATTATTTATGTAAAATTAAACAACTACATTTATCTCAGTATGTAAATCCACTTTTATCTTTACTAAGTGGTCAAATTATATATATATATATATGTTGTTTTAAGATAAATTTCTTTACAATTTATTATCAGTAAACATTTGGGGATACAGAAACATTTTCTAAGGCAGAAATTGGTTGCAAGTAGAATCAGTTTAAGAAGCCTTGTCATAGAGTATCCAAAGACAGAGAAAAGAAATTTCTTGCCCCTTTTATTAGACATATGGACCTCAGCAGCCGTTATGGCTACTCTTCTCATCTATTCCCACAATTTCCTGCTGAAACAAGTGGCCTCAATGGTAGCTACTGATTGGTCAAAGATGGGCATGCACTTACCTTATGCAATCAGTCCATACACCAGTTGACAGTAAACGAATTGGCTTGTGTAATAGTCTCTGCCTGACATGAGTGTTGATAATTAACTTGATTAATAGTTTTTCCTTCTGAAATTAAATATTTTATTGCCAGAAAAAAGGAGACAACATAAAATGAGGCACAGCATCCCCTTGTTGATAAGGAGCCAAATTAAAGATTCATAGCTTGTTCAGATGAGAGGGTGCCAAGGTGAGTGGTCCTTAAATCTTTTATCAGAAGAACATAGGTTGAAAATTACCTTATGGTGAGCAAATAATATATATTCCTCTGAGGCAGAGTTTGGTTACATATCCTGGGCTGCCTTGTAACTATGTGATCTAGGCTAGCCTCAAACTTTTCTTGCCTCAGTTTCCCCAGTCCTGGGATTATAACTATATGCCACCACATCCAGTGAGAAAATCTTTTTTATCCTTCCACAAACATTTAAATAGGACTTATAAATTTGGCAATATGGAGTGTGCTGGCTAGTTGTATGTCAACTTGACATAAGCTAAAATGATTTGGAAAGAAGGAACCTCAGGTAAGAAAATGCCCCCACTTGATGGGTCTGTAGACAAGCCTGCGGCACATTTTCTTAATTAGTGATTGATGGGTGAGTGTCTTAGGATTTCTGTTGCTGTGAAGACACACCATGACCATGGCAACTCCTATAAAGGAAAACGCTTAATTGGGGTGGCTTACAGTTTCAGAGGTTTAGTTCATTATCATCGTGGTGGGACATGGCCGCGTGCAGGCAGACATGGTGCTGGAGCTGAGAGTCCTACGTCTTGATTGTTTAAGGCAACAGAAAGTAGACTGAGACACTGGGTGTGGCTTCAGCAGAGATGAGACATCAAAGTCCTCCTCCACAGCAATACACTTCCTCCAACAAGGCCACACCCACTCCAACAAAGCCACACCTCTTAATAGTGCCACTCCCTTTGTGGAACATTTTCTTTCAAGCCACCACAGGGAGGGCTCAGCTCACCGTGGGTGGGGCCATCCCTAGGCTGGTGGTCCTAGGTTATATAAGAAAGCAGGTTGAGCAAAGCCATGAAAATCAAGCCAGTAAGCAGCACTCCTCCATGGCCTCTGCATCAGCTCCTACCTCCTGGTTCCTGCTCTCCTGACTTCCTTCAGTGATGAACAACATGTGGAAGTATAAGTCAAATAAACCTTTTCCTCCCCAACTTGCTCTTGGTCATGGTGTTTCACTGCAACAAAAGTAATCCTAACTAAAACAATCAGGATGTGTATACCTTTTCTAAACAATGGAATAAGTTCCTCCTCCCCTTAAAGACCAGACTATCACACATGGACAGTTTCAATGCAAATTTGTTACTCATATAAGGGGATGCAAGTGTCAGAGGGTCAATCGGGCCTGAACTGGTTTTGCGTGCATGCACAATAAGGCAAACTGTGTCCTCTGGGTGAACTTTTAGGGAGAATCCCCTAGTTGCCATCCTAGCCTATGCATAATCAGGCGTGCATATGATTAAAGTTATATGCATTATGGGAAGGGACATGTGTAGTGAACAAAGTCTTACATAGTCAAAATCTATTAACCAAAATGGAGAACCACCCACACTACACCTCTTAGCAACCAAACTCCTCCCTTTGAACTCCATAAAAGGAGTCACAAACAATAATCAAACAACCGGGCCCCTTGAGTATCTTCACTCCTTGCAGCATGTCCCACCTGTTAAAATCTTTTAAATCTTCAATTCTCTCTGCTGGGACTGAACCTAGGTTCAGTCTGTGTGCGCTTTTATTTCATTCTTGAATAAGAACACGGAAACACTCGATTCAGACCCTGAAGGCCATTTGGTAGCAAAAATACAATTTAATCATCGTTTGAGTTACTTAAATATCAGATATGATTCTTGGGTGTGTGCAGAGAACATTTGCTGCTGCCAATTGTTTGTTGGTTTATTTGATCAGTGGCAAGCCCAGGGTGGCTTTGAACTTGACACAATTCTGTTTCAGCTACACATGTCCTGAAGAAAGAACTTTTTACTGTCTTGACTTATACACCCAAGGGTATAGAGAGAGATTTCTTCTATTATTGGCACATGTTGCTTTTCAGTCACACAGGGAAATGCTAAAAGCAGGAGTTGCCAGATAACGGAAGAGGAAACGGGATGACACCGAGAAATAGTCCGAGAAAAGAAATCCTTTGGGCTGTTCAAGGACTCCTGTCAGGATAATTGGTTCACTGTTTAGAAAAAAGTCTTTCTCTTCATCATCCTTCTCCACAGACATTAAGCAGGGGGAAAAAAATCTCCAGGGGAAACTCTTCTAAGTATAGAGCAGGGAGAAAAGCCTTGGGGGAAAGCTCTGTGGAAAAAACAAACAAACAAACAAAAACCCCAAACAAACAAACAAACAAAACAAAACAAAACAAAACAAAACAAAAACCACCAAAAAGAAACTATGGGCCAGCAAGATGGCTCACGGGATAAAGGCTCTTGCGGCAAAACCTGATGATCTGAGTTCAAATCCCTCTACCCACGTGGTGAAAAGAACCAACTCCTACAAGTTCTCCTCTGACTTCCACACGTGTGCCCCTCCTCAAATACACACGAAAGACACAAATAAATGCAGAGATGTAAGTAGAATTGCTTTTAAATATTTTGGGTCTGCTTATGTCTAAAAATGATGTCTTGTTTATCTAAAATCAAATTTATCTAAGCATCCTTTCTATTTTTAGTGCTGAGAATCAAACCCAGGACCTTGTTTGGGGTAAGTGTGTTAGGCAGGGTTCTCTACAAGAACAGAACTGGTGTGAGTGTGTGTGTGTGTGTGTGTGTGTGTGTGTGTGTGTGTGTGTGTAGAAAGGAATTCATTAATTTGGCTTTCACAAGAGAGAATGTGTAGTCCAACAATAGCCTGCATACCCAAAGAAGCCGAACCTGGTGGCTTCTCAGCCCATGAAGCTGGATGCCTCAGTGGGTCCATTCTGATCCTGAAGACCTAGAAGATTCCTGAAGTATCATTGATCTTCAGTCCAGGTTGGGATGCCAAAAAAATCTTTATCCTCGGACTTCTTTCTAACTGAACCATCCCTTGGAAAGTGCTGCACCTTCTGAAGAAGGACTTTCTCTTAGTTTATTTCATGAACCCAAACATCCTGTATCTTTTTTCTTTCTTTCTTTTTGAGACAAGTTCTCACTGTGTAGCTCTGACTGGACTGGAAATCAAATCTCTATATATAGACCAGGCTGACCTGGAAATCATAGAGATCTGCCTCTGCCTCCTGAGTGCTGGGATTAAAGGCCTGTACTATCACGGCTGGCCTAGCATATCTGGAAAACTTACTTTCTAGATTTGTGGGCACCCTCTAAGACTCTCCATGTCCTTTGGAGCTAGCCTACAAGCATGTGAGTTTGGCTTTGCTTTCAGGAGACCCACACAGTGAGGCAGATGGGTAAAGCAGAGTCATCATGGACTTCAGGTGTTCACAAGATGAAGCTGGTGGTAGCAGTGCATGGGGAAACCTCTTTTATAACAAGGCTTAAGACCACCGCTGGTACAACTCTGCAGAATGTCATTTATCTATACTTTGATAGCCGCACCGCCCCCCCCCCACTACATTATTTTGATCCAAGGGCTCAGTATGTAGCCTTATAGCCATGGCTAGCCTGGAACTCACACAAATAAATAATGCTCCTGTCATCACTGTCTCCTCAGTGCCGCTGGGATTATAGGTACTTGCTGGCTCTGTGACTTGGTTGGGGTATCCTTTCTGGTAACTTAGCCCTCCACATCAGTCTGGGAAAGACTCAAGATCCTTTAGTAAACTACTCTGCTCAATGTCCCCCATCAGGCTTGTTATTTGGGCCTAAGAACTCTGACTGATGCACAATGGATCAGACCCATACAAACATGTAAGTCTTCTGGATACCTGTTCTAAGAGTCCATGGCAATGTACATTTTATAACACTGACAATATTTTGTATGCAATATGTTCACCTAAGATTCAATTTAGAACACTGAGCAATTAGCAGCAATTTAAACCTCTGACATCAAAGGGAGAGTTGAATAAATTTTGGTACATTTACATACTGGGACACTGATTTAGTCATTAATCAGAATCATTAGAGGATTCTTTAAGGACATGGGAAAATGCTATAATGTTAAGTGATATATAATGTTAAGTGATAAAATTGAGATAATTTATGTCTTGTGATCCATTACATAAATGAAGTCAGAGAAAAATCTGGAAGAAAATATGACAAAATAGGTTGCTCTGGGCTGTCAGCTTATGTTTTCTTGTTTTTCCTCCCAATATCTTTCCTCCCAATAAGAACTACTTTTGTAGCTACCAAAACAAACAAATAAATAAAAAAAGCAAACACCCCACTACCACCACCAAAACAATAAACAGCCTTTGCTCTAGTCATACTGAATGACCTATACCACAGCAGACTTTTCCACTGTGCAAACCCTTGGTGACTTCTCCAGGCATGGGGATTGCAGGAGCACGGCTTTCTCAAATTAGGCCAGGGGGCAGAATCGCTCTCTGCTCCTTTCTGTATCATTCATAAATGAGTTTCTTTGGATTGCAATATGGCTCAGCAGTGAAGACACCTGCTGCCAAGCCTGGCGACCTGAGTTCAATCCCCCAGGACCCACGTGGTGGAAGGAGAGAACTGAATCCTGCAAGTTGTCCCCTGACTTTCACATGCGCACCATGGCACATGGACACTTACTCCCACACAAGACAAACAAATATAAAAGGAAATTAACTTTTGGGGGAGTACCGCAAAGCCCTTAGGGTAATGTTGCTCTTATTGACCATAAACATTTGGTTTCCACTTGTCAAAGAGCCTTTCAATTCCTTTGTGGCATCCCTTTTGGGAATTCCTCTTATATGGTATATCCATGAACACATAAATGCACTAATCTGGTTGATATCATAAACATGATGATTTTAAATAAAGTCTGCTTGTCATTGAAAATAAGTGAGCCCAGCCAAGGGCTGGACACGATGGAAGGAAGACAGTCATATGTAAGGGGCATCTTTCAGGACTGCCGACTTATCAGACAGCAATTAACTTGCAGTGGAATTTTTATAGTAAACTTGAAAGTTGGGGGCTCAATGACAGAATGTTCCGGGTTTAATCCTCAGCATCACAAATCCAAACAAACAAAACCCCACCAAAAACTTGGTTCTACAGTGGAATAGACAGCAAGCATTGCATAGATTTTGAACAAATCTTGGTGCTCGCAGCAGCACTTCTACTTTGCCATAGGCAGGCATACATTTTCTTCCTGGAGCTGAACAACTGTCTTCTTCATTTGAACAGCTCGCTGAGAGGCTCGCTGAGAATGAGGGCCATTTTATTTATCAAGTTAGGATTCATTCAGTGGCCCAACGGTGGTGGTGTACGCCTTTGACCCCAGCACTCGGGAGGCAGAGGCAAGTGGATCTCCGAGTTGGAGGCCAGCCTGGTCTACAAAGCAAGTTATAGGACAGAGAAACCCTGCCTTGAAAGAAAAAGGCACAAAAACATTATTCAGTGTAGCTTAGGAAATGAGCAGCAATGATTTCTTTATTCCTGTCAAAACTTGTGTAATGATTTTTTGCCTTTGCCTGCTTGGTGTCCTGGAGCTCTTGTGAAAGACAGACATATTTCTATCCGACTTTACTTGATGACAATAGAAATCAAGTGTAGGCATCAAGCTCCTTCAGGCTTTCCAGATCCATTCTGAGGTTGCAGAGTCAACATCTAAACTCCAGCTTATAGGCTCCCCTTTCAGAATCTCTTAAACTGGCTGTGGTGATATTGTGTTCCCCAATATATTGTGCACCCTAATAAACTTATCTGGGGTCAGAGAACAGAACAGCCACTAGACAGACATAGAGGCCAGAAAATGGTGGCACACACACCTTTAATCCTAGTATTCCAGAAGCAGAGATCCATTTGGATCTCTGTGAGTTCAAAGTCACACTGGAAACAGCCAGGCATGGTGACACACACCTTTAATCCCAGGAAGTGATGGCAGGAAGCAGAAAGGTACGTAAGGCGTGAGGATGAGGAACCAGAGCCTGTTAAGCTGTTAGGCTTTTGAGCAGCAGTTCAGCTGAGATCCATTTGGTTGAGAACTCAGAGGCTTCCAGTCTGAGGAAACAAGATCAGCTGAGGAATTGGCAAGGTGAGGTTAGCTGTGGCTTGTTCTGTTTCTCTGATCTTTCAGCATTCACCCCAATACCTAGCTTCAGGTTTGTTTTTATTAATAAGACCATTTAAGATTCGTGCTACAACCAGCTTTGGCTCTTTTCTAATATTTTCTTTCTAACTTTCACAGTGACCCCCCTGCTCTACAAAATGATTTCAGGGCATCTGTGACAGAACTGTGAAGTACTGGCCTTCCAGACAGAGAAGTGGGTGCTGTAGTCCTCTGACAGAAACAAAGAGAGAGAGTCCCAGAGGCAGAGCCAACCTGGGCTATCTTGTGAGACCTTGTCTCAAGAAAGAAAAACAAACACAGACATTCAAAATAACCCACAAGCTTCAAGAATATGACTTTTACAAACCCCACCATATATCCATTGCCCAGATCCACATGTTATTACCACTACAGCCCGTTCACCCCAGCATGTTCTCTCTCAGCCATTATAGACAGCCATAGTTTTTGGAACCCCTTGCATTCTCCATTACTTATGGGCCTTAAATACCTTAATGAATATTTTCTAAGAAGGATGTTCTGATACACAACCACAGAAACGACCAACTTCAACTTACTATTGATACAATGATTTAATCGAATTGAATCTCCACATTCCAGTTTTGTCTAGTTACCTAATCAGTGTCCTTCATAGCATTCCTCCCTCACCCTTTACAGGGTCCAGCCTAGAATCAGGAATGCATATAACTGTCACGCTGCTTTAATCGGGACACATCTCTGCAGATGTTATCGTTTATAACCTTGCCATTTTTGATGAATACAATCCCCAGGCCCCTCCTCTTTTTCCCGCCCAATAAAATGTCCTTTGCTTCTGATTTTCCTTAGCATCCTATCATGATTGGATTCAGGTGACACCATCTCAGCTAAGATTGAATCGAAGTGCCTCACACATGCTATGGAACTGCTCTGCCATTGGCTTGGTTTATATTCCCAGCATTTATATTATGTGCTTTTTTTGAGGCACCATCTCAAACTTACGATCCTCCTGCCTCAGTTTCCCAGGTATTAGGATTACAGGCATTCACCACCAGACCTGGCTACTTAATTTATTACACAAATGATGTTGGGTCATCCACCTGCTCCTTATTGGTGATGTTAATTTTAATCATTTGGTCAGATGACATTTGCATTGGTCACTGCTTACTGTTTGCTGTGCAATTAGCTTAATAAGTATTGCTTCAAACAGAGTAGGATTATTATGCAGTCTTAAAATTTGGATGTAATTTAATATATATACATATATATACATATATATACACATAGTGTGTGTGTGTGAAATATGTGTGTATGTGTGCATGAGAGTGAATGTGGTGATCAGAGGGTGACCTTAGAGTGTTGGTCCTTGCCTTCCATTTGTGCCAGAGTAGCTGGTCTGTGGGTTTCTGGTGATTCTTGGCTCTGCCTGCCGTTTTGCAGTAGGAGCATTGGGATTGGAGATGCATGCCGCTTGGCCTGGCTTTCAAGGTTTTATAAAAAGTATTTTATTTTTTATGTATTTGTTTTGGCTGCATATATGTCTGTGCACCATGTGCATGCCTGGTGACTATGGAGGTCAGAAGAGGGCATCAGATCCCCTAGAACTGGAGTTACAGATGTTTATGAGCTGCCGTGTTTTTTTTTTTTTTTTTTTTTTTTTTTTTTTGTGTGTGTGTGTGTGTGTGTGTGTGTGTGTGTGTGTGTGTGTGTGTTTAGAACTGAACCCAGGTTCTCTACCAGAGCATCAAATACTCCCATCTGCTTAGCCATCTCTCCAGCCCCTTCGGCCTGGCTTTATACGGGCTCTGGGGCTCTGGGAATTCCTTACACTTGTGCTCTACACACTTTATCCCTCTCCCAACTCATGTTGTAGGATCTTTATGAAGATCAGTCTTTTCTGAATCAGTATTTACGATGATGGTTACCGAATTCTGGCTTCCCAGTTCCGTCATTTCCTCCATACTCAGCAATGAATCATTTTGTAAGCCAGATCCTCCCTTACCTTATTTTATTTCTTGAGCTATTATGTGGATATTATTAGTAAGGAATCATGGTTTCCTATTTTTAATACTTCCCAGTGTACTACTCTACTTCATTTGGCTTTAGTTCTGCTTGTTCCATGTTTTAAACTATGAGGACTTGAAGCTGATTTATGCCCTTGTAATATACCCCCACCACTTATTTTGTGCACCTTGGAATTTCTGGACCAACAATATATCCCCCCTATGCCTACCTCACCACGCACTGGAATGAGCTAATTACCCTGGTGCCATACCATCTTTGGACTCTAGCTCAAAGTTCTTTTCTTTCTTTTTCTCTTTTTTATTTTTGTTTTTGTTTGTTTGTTTCGACACAGGGTTTCATTGTGTAGCCCTGGCTGTCCTGGAACTTGGTCTGTAGCCCAGGCTGGCCTCCAGATATCCAGCCGCCTGCTGCTGCCTCCCAGGTGCTGGCATTAAATGTGTGCATCACCACCACCCGGCTAGCTCTAAGTTCTTACTAGGTAACTGGGCAAAATTATTTTCAACATCAATCTTACAAACACCAAGATTATGTTTGTTGGATTTCTATGGAAAACTGCTTTTCTGGAAATGCAAGGTATTTTTGAAGAGAGTAATGGCAAACAAAGTTGATTAGAAAGTTGTCCAGAGTGCCAGAAATTTCTGTGCTGATCAAATGGGGGAGCCATGAAGTTTCTGATAGGAATTCTCAATTGTAAATTCTAATAAAGAGAATGAGAAGTCCATGTGAATGTCAAGCCTTAATAAACACTGCATTTATGGATGTATTGATTGAAAACATTCCAGACACACACATGCACACACATATGCTTTCTCCATATGAAAAAGGAAATTATGTAAAACACCTCCCTCATATTTTCTTTGGTTAATACAGGATCCTAGATGAATACAAATAAAAACTCACAGAAATCAGAAATCTCAATTTCATTTTGTCCTCCACGGACCATCCATTTCTTCTGCTTCCTATTTCCTTTCTGAGACTGATTGCAAAGAACACAAGAATTTGGTCTGAGCCTCATCTCCTCTCCCCGGCCACCCTCTAGTGGAAGTGAACTGAAATTAGGCAGAGGCCATAAACAGCAGAGAAAAAGAAGTAACTAAGTTCTCAACCTGTGGGTCGACCCCCCAGAGACCATCAGAAAACACAGATATTTCCATTAGGATTCCTAACAGTAGCAAAATTACAGTTATGAAGCAGCAACGAAAATAATTTTATGACTGGGGGTCACCACAACATGAGGAACTGTATTAAAGGATCACAGCCTTAGGAAGAACCAGGCAGAGAATTAGGAGAACCAGGCAGAGAGCTCACCAATGGGAGTTGGGAAAATTTGAAAGGTTTTTATGTTTACTCTCATATTTTTCTGAAGTCGAGGAAAAGGGAAGCTATTTGCCCAAAGGCAGGAAGCTAATAGCAGAGCCACTCATATGTACCAGCATTTTGAAGATATTCTTTTTTTTGTTTTTTTATTTTCGAGACAGGGTTTCTCTGTGTAGCTTTGCGCCTTTCCTGGAACTCACTTGGTAGCCCAGGCTAGCCTCGAACTCACAGAGATCCGCCTGGCTCTGCCTCCCGAGTGCTGGGATTAAAGGCGTGCGCCACCACCGCCCGGCTTTGAAGATATTCTTAAGCTAGTCACTTGGGAGGTGGAGGCAGGAGGATCAGAAGTTCCAAGTCAACATCTGCTTCATAATAAATTCCAGGTCAGACCTTTTCTCAAAAACAACAACAAAAAAATACTTTCCTGAAAAATTTCCCATTGTTTGTCATGTGTTCAGGTCCCCATCCTCTCTATCTGAGGTCTGCAGGAGAGCCACTCTCCTTTGATGACCTCTTGTAGCGAGCCTGGCCATCCTCCTTTAAAATTGTGCAGCCAACCTTGGAAGACATCTTGCAGAGGGGCTGAGCTGTCTGATGACTTCCTGTGGCAGACCCAGACCCTGAACTTCGATGACTTCTTAAAGACTGGCCTGCTTTCCTCTGATGACTTCTGAGGTCCTACAACAGAGCCAGGCAACATGCTGACCTCCTCTAATGAGAACCTTCAGAGGGACTTCCCTGTTTGATGATGTCTTATAGCAGAGACAGTAGCCTTGTTATTTGTTTATTTTATTTTATTTAT
>CABHPR010130029.1:0-16461 GCA_902168415.1 Peromyscus melanophrys | reverse complement strand
TTCCAGGAAAGGCGCAAAGCTACACAGAGAAACCCTGTCTCGAAAAAAAAAAAAAAAAAAGAAAGAAAGAAAAAAAAAAGAAAAAAAGAAAATATCAGATAGAAAGAAAGACCTAGACAACATCAGATACAAAGAAAGACAGAGACACGGGATAGCTTCGGGAGAGCCTGGGTCAATACCCAGTAGCCTAGTTCTTTATTCAAAAGGGTTTTTTTTATAATATGCCAAGGGGAGAGGCAAAAGACCCCACCACCACCACCACAAGATCAAAGCACACTGTACAGCCACATGTAGACCCTTCCAAACACCTGGTAAACACTCCTGTGGCCAAATCATCTCCTTACGCAGCCCTGCTGGGTAAAGCAAGCTCAGATTCTCTGACCCTGAGTAAATTCTCACTAGGAAGCCTCTGTGGGCTCCCACAGGAAAGGGTTTATTTGGCTTACACTTCCACATCACTCACCACTGACAGAAGTCAGGGCAGGAACGCAGGAAGGGTAGGAACCTGGAGACAGGAGATGATGCAGAGGCCATTTAGGGGAGCTGCTCACCGGCTTACTCCAGATTGCTCAGTCTTTCTTATAGAACCCAGGACCACCAACCCAGGGATGGCACCACTCACCATGGGCTGGGTCCTCCCTCATCAATAACGAATTAAGAAAATAACTAATTAAGAAAAGAGCCTGATCTTATGGAGGCCTTTTCTTAATTGAGGTTCCCTCCTCTCAGATGATTTTAGCTTGTGTCAAGTTGACATAGAACCAGCCAGCATAGGTAGACAAAAGGATCCCACACAGTAGGAGTGTGAGCACACAGTATTCTGTCAGTCGATGGCTTCCACCTTTGTCTTCCTCCTCTTTGAGTGTTGGGGGACTCCTCCACCCTCTGCCACTTTCCCAGGTAGCTTTAAGCCCCCCAGAAAAAGAAACAGACCCAAACACTGCCCTCTGCTTCCTAGTGGCCAAATAAGCACCTTGTAGATGTTGAAATGGAGTTCCAAGTTCATGTTCTACTGATTTATGAGTCAGAGGTCAGATCTAATTTACAGATGTAGATCTGAGTCATCAGCAAAACGTCACCGTAACTACTACGGCTTACTGCTTGCGTTCGTGATGAAATACCATACAGCAGAGTAATGATAACACGACGTTAATGATACTGCCACATCTGATTTGATGGCTACAGGATAACTCTGCACACCTAGCTTCCTGCCCATCATCAATCAGTGATGAAGAGTCTGTGACTGAGATCAACATGGTTCTATTGAGTGGGGCAGCCCGAAGTTCATAAGCCCAGAGTTACCGTAAGACTCCAGATAGCCAGTGCACAGCGGGGAGAGCCGGGAAGATGTAATTAGCTGGAGGTGAGATATGGATGCTGGTTTTCAGAAAGACTGATCGATTGGGAAGCAGAACACTCAGCCGCTGCTGGCAAGGTGCTCACTAAGGCGCTCACTATGGCTCCAGGCCCATCTGTCTTGGGTCGTGACTGGAGAGCTCTTCTTTCCTGAGGCAGAACCAGCTCGGCTGAGAGGAGCCAGGAGATAAGCAAAGCTGGGTAGTGTGCAGCGGAGGCAGCGCGGGAGAGTGATTGGCAGGAGCGGGGAGAAGGCCTTCCGAAGAGGTCTGTGTGTGCTGCAGGGAAGGTACTTGGAGAGGAGAGCCCGCAGATTGCATTTGCACTTCAAATGTCACCTGGTGAGTCCCCAACAGCTAGTCACTATGACAATGGCTGTAACACAATGTCTACGACCCACACTGGAGCAGCTGAAAGAATAGGAATCAGTGAGCCAGACTCTGGACAGGATTGGAGAGGTCTATAGAGCCCAGCAGAAGCCCCGCGTCCTGCGAATTAGGCAGAACACACCGACAGGGACCCAGTCACCGCATCGGAAGATGCTCTAGCCTGGAAGCAGTCTTGCTGGCATGTCCCCGAGCTACATCATGTCCGGGTGACCCCTGTACCAGGCTATTTAGTATACTGGTCAAAAAAAAGGGGGGGGGGCTCTTTGCTAGGCTCTGTGGCAGACACACGTCCCCGCTGGTGGAGACCAAATCTGCACTTCCAGGCCGTCTCCCTCCCCGGTTGGTACGAGGACAGCTCCAAATCCAGCTTTGCTTAGGAGCAGTTTCCGATCGCAGTAGTCTCTCGGTGGACTCATGCCTCGTCTCGTGCTCCTCACCAGCAGAAGCTATTCTCTGTGTGGATGGAGGGAGAGGAAACTCTGCAAGTGCCAACTTCCGCACCGTCTGAGAGGAGAGGGAGGTGTGATGACACGGGCAGAAATACCCAGGTGGGGATGACGGGGCGCGACGAACCGCCAGAGGCACAAATCAAGGCTATTTGAGGAAACACAGTCAGAGAAACTGAGGGCAGTGTGGGAGGGTGCCAGCTCCTGAGGCGTGAGGAGACTTGGGGGGGGGGGGGGGGGGGGGGGGGGGGGGGGGGGGCGGCAGAATCTACCCAGACACTGAAATAGGGTTAGTGCCCCAGCGATGGCGGGCATAGAAGGTGAATTGTGGGGCGTCAAGGAAAATCGCTATTTTCAGAGGGACAGCGTCCTTTTTATTTTTATTTTATTTGAAATAGGGTCTCCTGTAGCCCATACCGGCCTCCAGCTTGCTATGTAGCTGTGGCTGGCCTTGAACTCCTGATCCTCCTCCCTCTCTCTGCCTCCTTGGGCTAGCATTACAAGGGTGGCCACCACACTCAGTTTTTACGACGCTGGGTATCCAACCCTTGGCTTTGAGCATGCTGACTACACTAGTTACAGTCACTGTGCTAATGTCGTTGACAAAAAGCAACTTAAAAGGAGGAGGGGGCAGCTGGAGAGATAGCCCAAGGGTTAAGAGCACTGGCTGCTCTTCCAGAGGACCTGGGTTCAATTCCCAGCAACCACATAGAGGCTCACAACTGTCTGTAACTCCAGTTCCAGGGGATCCGACACTCTCGCATAGACATGCATACAGGCAAAACGAAAGTTAAATAAATCTTAAGAAAAAAAAAAAGCCAGATGGTGGTGGCACTCGCCTTTAATCCCAGCACTCGGGAGGTAGAGCCAGGCGGATCTCTGTGAGTTCGAGGCCAGCCTGGTCTACAGAGCGAGATCCAGGACAGGCACCAAAACTACACAGAGAAACCCTGTCTTGAAAAAATAAAATAAAATAAAATAAAAAAATAAAAGGAGAAGGGGGTTATTTTGACTTGAATTTCAAGGAACAGTCCATCAGGACAGGACAGTCCTGGTAGGAGAAACTGATCAGGCTTCAGAGAGCTTCCTTCTTTTTAAGTGGTGCAGAGCCTCAGCCCAGAGAATAACGCTCCCCCACCCCCTTCCGGTGAATCTTCCCACTTCCATTAGCCTAATCAGGCTAATCCCTCACAGGCATGCCCACAGGCCGACCTAAATAATCTCTCACCGGTGTGCCTGGAGCCTTGTCTCAGGGTGATTCCAGAGCGCATGGATTTGTTAATATTCCTCATCACGTTAGGAAAGCGCTCTGCCCCTGAGCCCTGCTTCCAGGCCTATTTTTCTAATCCTCTGTCTCTTAAGAGAGGTAATTAAACTAAACAAGAAGGCTCTGGCTTGCAGATAAAAAATGTAAAATAGCAAGGCTCTGAAGTGAAACATCAAATCATATGTCTACTTTGAAGGCTGTTGAAGCCGCTTCTACCCAGCATAGTCTTTTTCTTTCCTCTGCTTTTCTTTTCTTTTTTTGTTTGTAGGTTTCTCTGTGCAGCCCTGGCTGTCCTGGAACTCGCTCTGTAGACCAGGCTGGCCTCGAACTCAAGAGATCTGCCTGCCTCTGCCTCCCGAGGGCTGAGATTAAAGGCATGTGCTCCCTCCTGGCATAGTATGTATGTTTAAGATAGAGTCTTGCTATATACGGCCAAAATGACTTCAAAATTGCAATCCTCCTGCCTTAGCGTCCCCAGTGCTACAGTAACAGGTATCCCACAATACCCAGCTTTGATGCTGTAATTTTTAATTCATGGTTACTATTTTACCAAATTGTTCAATGAGGAACACAAGCTGAATGTGGTGGCACATAACTACAATCTCAACACTTAGGAGGGAAAGGTGGGTCAGGAGTTCAAGGTCATTCTCAGCTATATAGGGACTTCTATGCTACATGAGACTGTCTCACAAAAACAAGAATAGGGGACCCAAGGAGATAACCCAATTGGTAAGACTACTTGATGGGGAGGCATTAGGACCTGAGTTCAGATCCCCAGTACCCAGGTGAAAAGCTGGGCATGGTGGCATATGCTTGTGGCCTCAGCCCTAGTGATGGGGAGGGCACAGAGACAGGAGAATTTCTGTGGATTGCTGACCTTCTAGTCTACCCAAATCAGCAAACTCCAGGTTCAGTAACAGCCTCTATCTTTTTAGGGTTTTATGAATGTGAAAAGACACCACAGCCATGGCAACACTTATAAAGGAAAACATTTCATTGGGGCTGGCTTACAGTTCAAAGGTACAGTCCATTGTCATCACCGTGGGAAACATGGCAGCGTGCAGGTAGACATGGTGCTGGAGAAGGAATTAAGAGTTCTACATTCATATTAGCATGCAGCAGGAAAAGAACTGGCTTGAGCTTCTGAGACCTCAAAGCCTGCCACACAGTGACACACTTCTTCCAACAAGGCCACACCTCCTAAGATGCCACTCCCTATGGGCCAAGTATTCAAACACATGAGTCTATGGGGGGCCGTTCCTATTCAAACCACCATAGCCTCTGTCTCAAAGAATAAGGTGGGAAGCAGTAGAAGACATCCAATGTCAACTTCTACACACATACACAAACACAGGAACCAGGTGAGGTGGGTCACATAATCTCAGTACTTGAGGTATAAAGGTTTTGAGTTTGAAGCCAGGGTAAAAGTGCTAGGATACAGCTCAGTTTTAGAGCAAAGGCTTGGATTCCATCCTGTGGTGGTTTAAAAGAAGGGAGTGGCACTGTTAGGAGGTGTGGGCTTGTTGAAGTGGGTGTGGCCTCGTTGGAGGAAGTACGTCACTGTAGAGGTGGGCTATGAGGTCTTATATATGCTCAAGCCACCCGCAGTGAGATAGACCACTTCCTGTTGCCTGAAAGATGTAGAATTCTCAGCTACCTCTCCAGCACCATGTCTGCCTGTAGGCTGCCTTGCTTCCTGCCATGAGGATAATGGACTGAACTTCTGCAAATGTCAGCCACCCCAAATTAAATGTTTTTATAAGAGTTGCCGTGGTCATGGTGTCTCTTCACAGCAATAGAAACCCTGACTAAGACAAATCCCTGGTACCAAAGTGAAGGAAAACAAACCAAGAATGGGCAAAGAATCCAAACCCAAAATAATCATAAGGAAAGGAGGGAGGGGGGTGAGAATTGAGGTCAGTGAAATAGAGACTAGAAAGAGCAGATAGAAAAACAGAGAGCGCCAATGGAGGCAAACACTGCTCTTTAGAAGAGAAACAAGACGAGAAACTTTTAGCTAGCCTTACCACGAGAAAAAGACCTCATTACTAACATCAGAAGTAAAAGAGGGCACATGACTACTGACTTTCTGGAAATAGAATCACAGGGAATATCTTGAACAATTGTGTGCCGACAAATTAGGTAACAAAGATGAAATGGAAGGGTTCTCAGAAAGATGGAAACGGTCAACACTGGCTCAAAAGAGCTAAAGACCTGAACAGACCAGCAAGGATTTCCTCAGAAGCAAAGAAAAGCCCCACAGGGCACAGCACTTGCCAAATGTGCATGGGGTCCCCAAATTCAATCCCCAGACAAGTCCACAAAGAAAAGCCTGAACTCCAATGGCTTCATAGGTAACTTCTACCAAAAATTTCAAGAAGAATTAAAAGGCTGCAGAAATGGCTCTCAAAGGTGACCCCCACCCTCAACTCCAGTTTCAGGGGAGCCAACACCCTCCTCAGGCTTCCATAGTCACCTGTACTCCTGTGCACATATCTACACAGAGACCCACACTATACACATAATTAAAAAAAATAGCAAAATCTTTAAAGAAGAGTAATTACTAATCTTTCACAAGTTTTTCCAAAAGGTATTAGAGAAGTGACAATTTCCTAATTCACCCAGAGGCTAGTATTATACTGATACCAAAACCAAAGTATAAACTGAGCATAATCCCAGCACTTAGGAGGCCAAGGCAGGGTTATGAGTTCAATACTAGCCTAGGCTACATAGCAAGACCATGACCTCTCACCTACAATGGACTGTTTAGATGCCTACCCGTTATTTACTCCCATTTCTTCCTTAACAAGCAGACCCCCAGTTTTGCTCATGGGTCTCTTTGTCAGAACAGTCAACACTCCTGGCCCTGAGGAATCCTGATTGGCCCTGAGCCACCCAACAATCCACTCCTCTTGCTAGTGGCTGATGTAGGAATGGGCCAGTGAGGGAAGCTTTGATGGACAGCTGGGGAGTGGTCCTCTCCCTTTGCATAAGAACCTTTGCAGAAGGTCCCAAACCTGCACCTTATGATGCATCAGTGCTGAGCAGGCTGGTGAGCAGGAGAGTGAGGCCCCAGATAACGTTCTGGATCCATGTAAATGAGAGAAAGCCCAGTTAGAAAGTTTTACAGTTGCGGGATGATGGTGTCTTTCCCAGGGTGATAAGGATGAAGGGGTGAGAAGTTGCTGGGACATTGTAAAGATGACATTTTGTTTAGCATATGTTTTATGTTATTTTAATAGTATTTACTCTATTTTATATATGTATATGTATATGCACCACATGCACGCAGGAGCCCAAAGAGGTCAGAAGTAATAGGTTTTCTGCCCCACTCCCCACCCCATAATAAGTTTCTTTGCCAATGCAGTAAGCCAGATCAAATAGAACTGAAAAAGTATAACAACAGATTTATTGAGAGCAACTCTCGGGTGGGTTCTCAGGTCCCAGAGATCGAGGCCAGAGAAGTGGTGCCCCTGAACTAAAGCAGGGAGATTTTATAGGTTGTAGGTGAGGGGTGATGATGAGTCTGCCACAAGCTGGGTTTGTGCCCAGGTATGGTCAAAAGCTGAGCACTTAGGCGGGCACTTGAGCAGCTGGCAACTTCACAGGAGGCAGCCGCAGTAGCCACCAAGAATTCGGAACAGGGCTTTTTGGTGCCTTTCCTTTGTTAGGAGATTCTCTGAGCAGGCGGGGTCTGGAGAGAGAGAGAGAGAGAGAGAGAGAGAGAGAGAGAGAGAGAGAGAGAAATGAGGCTTTCTGGACTGTGCAGGGGCAAGCCAGAGGCTCCAACCAAACAAGAAGTGTCAGATCCCCTGGGGCTATAGTTACAGCCAATTATGAGCTCCCCCAAAGACGCTATGAACCAAACCGCAGTCCTTTAAAAGAGCAACTAGTGCTCTTAACAGCTGAGCCATCTCTCTGGTCCTTAGTGTGTATTTTAAAGAGAGTGCTGCAAAACACATATAAGCAAAACTCTCATCAACATTAACAAATAAAATAAAAATATAGTGCCCCAAAAGATATGGAGGCTGGATATGGGGGTGGGCGAGATCAAGGCAGCAATAACTCAGCTGTGTTTGGCTTGAGCACCTGGAAGCATTGGTTGGTATTTGCTAAGGTGGAGAGCAGGAATTCAGTTCTGACAGATTAGTATGATATGCCACCACAAAGTGGAGAGATCCAGCAGACAGTCAGATGTGCTTAGGGATGGTGGGGGGGGGGGGTTCACTCTGAAGATACAAATTGGAGAGTTCCCAGCATGTAGATAGTATTAAAGTCATAAGTGACGTCCCTACCAGTGAGAATGGAAGGGGAAGGGACTGAGGGCTGAGCTCCAGGGTAGCTGCCAGGGCTGAGAAGGAGTTTTGTGCAGATAAGCAAACCCATCGTTCAGCAAAATATATTTTTTAAAATAAGATTTATAATAAGATAATATCTACGTTTTAATTAAATAATAGTTCAGAATAATGATTTAAAAATCGAATTTGCTGTACGTCAGGTCTCTGTGTATATTATCCAATTTAATTCTCACTGACTCGAACCAGCAATTTCAAAGCACCAGCTAAGTGATTGCAAAGTACCATTACACAAATTGAAATAAAAATAAAACCTGATTTAAGTAGGGCTGTGGGAAAAGAGCCGCACGGCTGGGACTGGCGTCAGTGAGCTGGAGGGGAGTCTGGAGAAAACAGACAAGCAGAACCCCTCAGTATTCTTTGATCTTATCTGCGGAGACGTTAACTCTTCCACATGTTGGTGGTGGCACCATCAATAAGCATGAAAAGCTGGAAATGGCCCGAGACCTTGTGACATTGCATAATACCTGAACATCTCGGGCTGGCCACTTAACCATAGAGAAGGGCAGGAATGTGAGTTGTTGACACAAGGAGTCAGATTTGTCCTTATGGGGTCGGTTGCTTCCTTTTGAGGGTAGAATTTCAGCCAATTAGTTTCAGTCAAAGGAAACTTAACTACAAACACAGAGGAATCTTGTGGCTCCAAAAACAACAGATAGCCCCAGTCCCTAGAAGCCTTGAGACACAGAGCTGGGCCATCACCGGAAGGGCAGAGCCTGTGCTGACCGTCATTTTATGCCTCTCTTCCCTCTCCATCTGCTTTGCTGCTGTCAAGTCACCAGCCCAGGTGGCTTGTTGCTGCCTTCAGTTCACAGGGCTTCCTAGTTTAGGGGACTCTGGTGGATGGTGAGTCCTCCGCAGAGGAGAGCTGAGGGAGTGCTGGTGGCCAGCAGGGCGGTGGAGCTAGAGAGAAGGCAGAAAGCCAAAGCTCCTTAAGGATTTATAGACAGTTGATGGTTGATGGGGGAGGGAGAGGCATTTTCTTCCATGGAGTAGTCATTGGTAAGGTGCCCATGTCTCTGTAGATTATTCTTCACCCTCTTCCCTCTTCACCCAGGCATGCGCGCGCACATACACACACACAGGAGAGAGAGAGAGAGAGAGAGAGAGAGAGAGAGAGAGAGAGAGAGACTGAAAGGGTGATAGTTAGGAAGAGGAACAGTATTAATGGGATTAGGAGGGAGACAAGAGCAGACAGCAGGACAGGTAGGCTCAAAATACATTATTCATGCATGAAAACGTCATAATAAAACAGACTCATTAGTGTATCATTAATATTATTATTATTGTATACATTATTATTGTATCATTAATATATGCTCATCAAAAACATTCTACCAAAAGACAGCAGAAAGCAAATAGCACACTTTAACCCATTTCTGTCTTGTGGAAGGCACATTAACAAAGCCAGAAAGGTAGATACCACCTACAAGGTAGGCATTTTTCAGTGCCCCCCCCCCTCGCCTGCCTCGGTAAAACTCCTTATATTCAGCTAGGTGGTGGTGGTGCATGCCTTTAACTTCAACACTTGGGGAGGCAGAAGCAGGTGGATGTCATGGAATAAAAAGAAGGAGAGGAGGACACCAGGGGCCAGCCACACAGCCAGCTTTTAATCCCAGTACTCAGGAGGCAGAGGCAGGTGGATCTCTGTGAGTTTGAGGCCAGCCTGGTCTACAGAGGGAGTTTCAAGACAGGTTTCTAAGGTACATAGAGAAACCCTGGAGAGAGAGAGAGAGAGAGAGAGAGAGAGAGAGAGAGAGAGAGAGAGAGAGAGAGAGAAGGAAGGAAGGAAGGAAGGAAGGAAGGAAGGAAGGAAGGAAGGAAGAAAGAAAGGAAGGAAGGAAGAAAGAATGGAGAAAGGTAAAAGGCCAGAGTAGGTGGGATAATTTAAGTTAGATAAAGCTGGCTAGAAACAAGCCAAGCTAAGGCCAGGCATTCATATTAAAGACTAAGTCTCCATGAATTTATTTGCAAGCTGGGTAGCAGGCCCCGGAAAACTAAAAAGCCAACTACAGGCATATCTCTGAGTTCAAACCAGCCCGGCTTATAGATCAAGTTCCAGGACAGCCAGAGCTACACAGAGAAACCAAAACCCCAAAAAATAGCTTCTTGTATTCTTAATTTTTAAAATAATTTATGTATTCTTTTTTATTTGCATTGGTGTTTTGCCTGCATGTATGTCTGTGTGAGGATGTCAGATCTTGGAGTTACAGACAGCTGTGGGTTGCCATGTGGGTGCTGAGAATTGAAGCCAGATTCTCTGGAAGAGCAGTCAGTGCTCTTAACTGCTGAGCCATCTCTCCAGCCCCCATATTCTTAATTTTTCAAATGCATTTTGGGATTTTCAGTGAGTGGTTTTTCCCTGAAATATGAAGAGATAAATGCCTACATGCCACTGGGTTGCATATGAACAGGAACTCAGACTACTCCAACGGAATAACTCCAAGGCAAAGGAAGACTGATGAGCAGCCCACTTGTGGCCGCAATCCCATGTTTATGGAAAATGGTCCTTCCTCAGAAAGTGCTAATTTCTGGTTTACATAGAACCTTGTATATGATGCTTTTTCTCCATGAAACTTAATGATATCTTTTAAAGGATCCATTTGAGGGGCAGGGGCATTGGTAGGGCAAAGAAAGTGATGAATGGTCAGTGCTGTAGGCTACTAATCGACGCATCTCTCCTGCATGAAGCATGCATCCTTTTTCCTTTGCGAAGCTGCCATGCCTCTCTCAAAGCCCAGACCACATAATATGGAACCACATCTGATCAGAATGAATACTGCATCCCTCTTGAGTGTTCGGGCCACGTACTGTGGCATTTGTGTTGTGTGTACACATGTGTGTGCATGTGGAGGTCAAAGGCTGATATGGGGTGTCTTCCTCAATTGCTTGCCACCTTATTGTTCTTTTAAATATTGAAAAAAATTTAATCATGTGTTTGTGTGTATTAGCCACATGTGTATGGTTCCCTCAGAAACCGGAGGTGGTAGACCCCTGGAGCTGGAGTCACAGGCAGTTGTGAACTGCCTGACATGGGAATTGAACTAAGATCCTCCTGGAAGAGAAATACATGCTCTTAACTGCTGAACCACCTCTCCAGGCCCACCTCATATTTTTGAGACCTCATTTCTCACTGAACCTGAAACTCATCGATTCTGATACGCTGGCTGGCAAGTGAGCTCCAACAATGCCCATGTCTCCACCTCCCCAGAGGGGGCTGGGGCTACAGGCATATGCTCCGAGGCCTGGCTTATTCACATGTGTGCTATGGATTGAACTCAGGTCCTCACGCCCATGAAGCAAGCACTTTTCCGATGGAGCCATCTCCCTAGCGTCTTACTCTACAATTTTATTTGCTGTGCTGCAGATAATCGTGGACATATCTGTCTTTCCCGCCGGTGAGGGGATATGTTAATTGTCTTTGGCCCTTGGTATCAATACAGTGCTTACCAAGTTGTAGGCACTCAATACTTAATGACTAGCTAAACTTGTGTGTTCATTTGCTGATTTGTTCCTTATTGATGGTGAGGGAAGAAATATCGGGACTGTACTGTGAGGTCAGCCCACAGCAGACTAGTGGCAGTTTCCAGTTCAGCAGTGACAGGGAGGTGGAAGCAGGCTCAGTTTATGACTCTGGAGAAAAGACTTAAGGAGGCACAGGAGGAGAAGCAGTTGAATGGGAGGAGATCAGATCCCTAAAGCTCCGTGACCTCTCCCTGAATAAGTTCTACATATTTTCTGGCTGTCCACATGTGGACCTGCACTGCATCACATAGAGGCTTTGGGACCAGAATGGGGACTCACACCTTCCTACTGCGGGTCAGGATGAAACACATACATGCTGCTGAGTGTGGTGTCACACGCCTTTAAATCCCAGCACTTGGGAGGCAGAGACAGTCAGATTGCTTGAGTTCGAGGCCAGCCTGGTCTACAAAGTGAGTTACAGGAAACCCTATCTTGAAAAAAAAAGAAAGAAAGAAAGGAAGGAAGGAAGGAAGGAAGAGAAGAGAAGAGAAGAGAAGAGAAGAGAAGAGAAGAGAAGAGAAAAGAGAAGAAAAAAAGAAAAGAAAGGCATGCATGCCACGTCAGTTCCTATTGCTGTTGTAACACACCACCAGCAGCTCCTGGTTATTCTCTTGCTGTTCTAGAGGTCAGGAATCTAGAAAGCATTTTAGAGGGCAAAGGTCAAGGTGGATACAGGGGTAGCTTCTGCTGGTGGCTCTGAGGAGAGAGCCCAGCAGCCTCCCAGCTTCTAGAGTCCTCCTCCAGGCCTCGGCTTGCCCCTCATCTCACACTGTCTTTTCTTCCTCTGCTCCCATCAGCACCCCCTCCCACCTGTTCCATGCCTGACTCCCTCACACATCCATTCTTGTGTCTGCATCTTGCTGGCAGGGTAATCCAAGAATATCTCCGTACCACATCATCTAATTCAGCGTAAGCACATCTGCAGAGCTCCTTCTTCTGTGGTATGAGATAAGCTTCACAGGCTCCAGGTCTGAGGACATGTGCCTCTCCCGGCGACCATTATTTAGCCTATTATTTGTGCTAACCGTGGAAGTCTTTTCCTGTAACAAAAAGCTACCCATTCAAAAAGCTCTTGCCTCTGATTTCTAGCCTTCTTAATAATCGAGGTGAGTCCATAGCACAACAGATGTTTGGATTGGGTATATCAGTTCACATTGCTGAGAAACATGACCAGAAAACAGACCCTTGAAAACATAATTGCTTCAGAGCTAAGTGGCTACAGAAGAGAGGGCTAGATGTGTTTAGGCTAATTCTCCATCAAGGACACAGAGGGACCCGTAAATTTCATTCATAGTGAGCTGCAGGTTACAGAGATGATCATTCCTGAAGGTGTAAGGCATTGTGTGCTGCGGGCCGCAGGAATATATCATAAGAATTCAGCTGGTTATGGCGCAAAGTCACTACCTGGAGGGATTAGAGAATTCCTCCAGAGGAAGCCAAATGGTGTTATTTGGCTTGTTATATATCAGCTGTATTCTGTTATGAAAATCATGTGTGCCTTCATAGTTTTCCCAATTGAGTTTTCTCCAAGAAGGGCTAACAGTGTGGACTGATCACTCTCTGGACACACACATTCCAGGTATTTGGAGAACAGCCTCAGGAAAGGCTTTCTCTGGAATCAGATATCTCCCTTAGCCACTTTCAAGGACTAGCAGTAATAACAGTGCACATGCAAGTCTCCTGATTTAAGATAAATTCCACAAGGAGACACTGCCTAGGTCAGGTGGACGTTAAGTAATAGCTTTACACAATTTAGCTCGGACCTTCCTTTCTTACAGCCTTACTAACTTTGTAGACCTTTAACTCCTTACCTAACCACTTCTAGGAATAGTTAGATAACCTTCTGTGCTGACAGCTGTGCTCAGCCAGAACCCCAGTTCAAGCCTCCCTGTAATTATCACCATTGGCAGCATCCGGTCAGGTCCATCCCCAGATGGAGGAAAGTACCTTATCAGAGATACCTCTGTACTCTCTAAGAACAGACTTAAGCGTCCAGACTACCCGTTTGAGAAGGCCTGGCGGATGTGCCAATTAAGCTTAACTTCCTCCTTTCCCAAATCTTACCTCTAGTTCCAGATCTCCCTTTAACTATCACCAGAGGCATCTAGCTGTACACAGGTTGCCTAGCGACCCAGCACACTTTCCCCCCAACCCTGCAGAAAAAATGGCAGAAAGCTTGGACAGATAGGAGCCACAGGAAAAAAGAAGGCAGTTTTATTTTCTCCCATTGACCTAGCAACTTATAGATTCTTAACATTTTCTACCAATCACGTTTAAGACTATAGTTGAGCACATAAGATCCCTCTTCTTAGATATTACCCGAATTTAGCCTTTAGTTAATTCATTTCCCCATTGGTCACTTCCCTTTGGGGTTGCAAATGATAATTAACGGTTATTGCCTCTCTATGTGATTCTTTTTTTTTTTTTTTTCTTTTTTTTGGTTTTTCGAGACAGGATTTCTCTGTGTAGCTTTGTGCCTTTCCTGGAGCTCACTTGGCAGCCCAGGCTGGCCTCGAACTCACAGAGATCCGCCTGCCTCTGCCTCCCGAGTGCTGGGATTAAAGGCGTGGGCCACCAACGCCCAGCTGTCTATGTGATTCTTATCACCCCTCTGTTTGACCCTGGAAGCCTGGCTTTGCACTGCTAAGGGAATACTGCTTGTAAGTGTATATATACCGGAACTTCCAGGGCACAGGGGGACAGAGAAGAGAAAAGAGAACGGAAGAACTAGATGGGTAAGAACTTAAGAGGAACAAACTGAGATGGGGAAGAAATAGATTGAAGGGCTAGAAGAGAGAACTAGAGGGATGAGATGGAATATGAGGAAGAGCCAGATGGGGAAGAACAAGATGAGGAAGACCCAGATGAGAGAGAGGGAGATGGGAGAGGCACTGATAGGGGAAAGAACTAGATGGATGAGAACCTAGAAGGGGCAGAACTAGATGAAGGAATTAAGATAGAACCTGGAGGGGACAACAGATAAATATAGAGAGAAATTGGGCAAGAAAGGAGCTAAAACTGAGAGCAGAGTATAAGCTTGTAGAGAGAACCGACACAGAATAATGAAGTGTATGGACTAAGGAATTTCGTGTACACGGATTCATTTCCTTTCTTCAAAGATTAATTATCAGCTGGTTGTAGATTCTTCCCGGACCCTGGGAGGGGACTATCGAGGGGCTGGACCCCCGAAGTCCCTGATAATTGTGCGGCTTCTAGATGCTGATTCTTCCTGTCTGGAATCATAGGTTACATCTGTTTCTTTTTCATCTCACCTCCCTCACAAGACTGCCAGGACCTTAAGAGAAGGCCCCTGTGTGTCTCCAGGGTCTTGACCAAAGTCTAGGAATGAGCTAGTACTGAAACATTCTCTGAATATGCCCACGCACACGTGCATACGTACACACACTCATACACACACTATTAACTTCCATCCATTAAAAAAATATGATAATGAAGAACCCAGCAATTAAGTTCCTGTACATCAGCATTTTTTTAGATAGTCTCCTGTAGCCCAGGCTAGCCAGTATAGCTGAATATGATCAAACTCCCAATATATCTGAAGATGATCTTGAACTTCTGTTGGCTACTGGGTGTATGCAGCTCTGGGAATCAAACCCAGGCTTTAATACTTGCTAGGCGAGTGCTCTACCAACTGGGTTATATCTTTAGCCCAGACTTTGATTACTAATGAGGTAATAGAAAATAATTCCTACGTGTAATTTGTACCGTGACTTCATATTATAAAGGGAAAGGATGTTATTGGTTCGTGTTGCTTTATCATCTTCCTTGTGGAACTGAGGCTGTAGAAGAACATCTTCACATCTGGAATCATAGTTCACACCTGCTTCATTCTCATGTCACCTCCCTTAAACTGGCAGTGCCGTGAGAGCAGGCCCCTCGTGTACCAGTGTGCGATCGGTTGCTGTGTGTGTGCTATATGGGGCTGGGAATGAATCCACAGTCCCTACATGCTAGACATGCTCTCTCCCACAGAGCCACAGCCTCACTCAAGAAGTGCAAGGTTTGATGTGATGGTTATGGGTGCATAGATTTGCGGCCTAGCAGTCCAGTGTGCCCCTCAGCTTTATGTAGATAAAGGGGCCAGTGTCTCCCCAGGACAGACGCATGTGTCAGGGACACAATGGGCATGTTGTCAAAACTCTTGCTTGTTGGACTTTGGCTTCTGGCCACTTTCCTCTGCTTTAGTCTGCATTTCCAGGCTTGACCTGGCAACCTCCCTGGAAGGTTAAGAAAGGTAAATTGAGTCACTGTCCCCTGAGGCTCTCCTAGCCATGTCCTCTGGAAGGTTACATGCTTGGCCTCCCTCACTCTCTGGACTTCTGGTGAATCCCACACTAGCAACCACACTCTAAGCACCCATATGTCCAAAGCACAGCTTCTCTTCCTACTTCTCCTTTTGAGAGTCTGTGCGTATGTGTGGGGACTCTAAGACTCCAGTGAGCCTTGCTTTCATGTCCAGAGTAGCAAGGACTGCAGATATATATATGGTTTATCACCATGCCCAGCTCAAGCATACCATCTTTTTAAGAATGAAAGAGTCCCATTAAATGTACAAGAATATGTGTAGGGAATACTGACTTCTCTACCGTGCTAGTCACCCAATAAACACTTGAATGAGCATGCCATTTTGCTCCCCAACACTGCTGGGCAGCCTGCCAAGTGCCCTCCCTGCCTTATCTGATTCCAGACTCTCTGGAGTAGCAATGCCCTCAATTGTCCTGTCTGCAGCTGGAGTGGAGTGAGACGCTGGGTCCGGGATTCTGCCTCATCTTGCTCAGCCCTGTGATAAATGCTGTATGCTTTGCCTCTGCCTGTTCTGACCAGGCCAGTCCCATCCTGCCTGCTATTCATCCTGTGTTCCTGCTGCCACACTGGCTTGGCATAGCTTAGGGGCTGTTGGCTCCACACCAGGTCCTGTTCCTCTGCCCCTTCCAAGCCCACACCATGGAGGATGTGATGTCTTCACTCAAAGGAACTAGACTACAAGGGGTTTGGGAACAGTTCTCCTAGCTCCATTCTGGAATCCTGTGAAAGAGTCGACACAGCAGCCCTGTCTGATTCCAACTGTGAGTCACCGTATAGCATCTCGGCGACTTGAACAG
>CABHPR010130028.1:6238-22844 GCA_902168415.1 Peromyscus melanophrys | reverse complement strand
TGTGTGTGTGTGTGTGTGTGTGTGTGTGTGTGTGTGTGTGTGTGATTTTTTTTTAAGACAGGGTTTCTCTGTGTAACTGACTCTGTAAAACATCCTAACCCCAAACTCACAGAGATCTACCCACCTCTACCTCTTGAGTGCTGGGATTAAAGGCATGCACCACTACACCTAGCAAAATATATAATTTTTGTTGCTGATGTTAAAGTAGTGTTTATAGTAAATATTGGAAGGAACATAAGTCACTTTATAATTTCAACATTTTTTTCACTATTAAGCCTATAGAATACTAAAAGCTGGAATAAAATTCCAGTAAGGGACTAACCATTACTTCCAGGGAGGCAGGAAGACTAACCACAGATGCTCACCTCTCCCTCTCCTCCAAATCCAATCCCCCTGTTTCATAAAGAACTCTGTAGCAGAATAGCCACTATTGTCCCACATTCCCCTCTGACTCCATCTTCAATGGGTCACAAAAATCTAGTCTTCCAATTTCCATTCCCCAACTCATCCCATTATCCCAGTCTCCAACACCAAAAGGCATTCCATGGGACCACCCAGTTGAGCAGTCCAGGCAAGCAGGTACATTAACTGAAGACCTTCATCACACCTTCCTAAACTCAAAATCCTGTTGTCCAATCTCATCCCTGGCATTGTAGGACCTGCTACAGCTTTCCTTTCCTTGAACCCACATTGCTTGTGGATCCCACAGACCTTCCCCTACTAGCTTTCCTCCCTCCACTCCTTGCTTTACCCCACTCCCAAACTCCAGAAGGCAACCCCTATAAACTTACTTATTCAGTTTAATCCAGATCTTCACCTCATTTTCCATTCCTCCAGACCCATCACATAGTCCCATCCCTGGCTCTATAGCAGAACTTCTGTGATGATCTTTCTTCACTCTCTATCACCATTTCTTGGAGACTAAATAAGCAGATCCTGGTGTGACACCCTGCTTCCTTCCTTCCTGTGAACCCCCTCAACAACCTACCCTATCTCCATTCCTAAGTGTAAGGCCCAAATACTCAGAAGTGCAGTGTGCCTGAAAACCCCAGTGGCTGCAATTATCAGATACAGAGAAAAGTTCCTAAGAGGCAACACACAGCCACCAATCTTTGCTAAAAAACAGAGAGGAACCTGAAGCCAAGGAACAAGACGCCCACCCAACAAAGACAAAACCTGATAGCACCTAGAACTGTGGTCTTCCCAACCCTTTACAACTAGATAACATCATAAAAAATGTAATCAATAATGGCTAGGACAATAGCTCT
Organism: Peromyscus melanophrys; assembly: GCA_902168415.1. Classification (NCBI taxonomy): domain Eukaryota; kingdom Metazoa; phylum Chordata; class Mammalia; order Rodentia; family Cricetidae; genus Peromyscus; species Peromyscus melanophrys. The sequence goes on along the minus strand of CABHPR010130028.1, from coordinate 21,576 downwards.
TTACTAGGACAACGACAACGAGAGGCCCTGAATATTCCAATGTAGCTGAAGAACAAAAAAAAATACATTAAAATATTCTGTATGGATATGATGGAGCATTCTTTAAAGAAGAAATGAATAAATCCCTTAAAGAATCCATGAAAGCACAAACAGTGAAAGGAAATCAATAAAACTGTTCAAGATTTTAAAATGGAAATAGAACGGAATAAGAAAACCCAACTGAGGGAATTCTACAAATGAAAAACTTAGAAGTTCAAACAGGAACTACAGAGACAAACTTCACCAATAGAAGGCCAGAGATGGAAGAATCTCGGACATTGAAGATATAATAGAAAAAAAATGAATATATTGGTCAAAGAAAGCATTAAATCTAAAAAAAAAAAAATAAAAAAAACTCCTGAAATAACACATCCAGGAAATCTAGGATACTATGAAGATACCAAATCTAATAATGATGATGATAGAAAAGAAAGGAGGAGCCCAGAACAAAGACCAGAAAAATATTTTCAACAATATCATAGAAGAAAAATTTCCTAACCTAAAGAGGGAGATGCCTATTAAGATACAAGAAGAAAAAAGAACACCAAATAGAGTCCTCTTAGGACAGAACAATCAAAGCATTAAATTTATAGAACAATGACAACAAATAGAATATTAAAAGCTGCAAAGAAAAAATAAAAGACCAACTAGCATATAAAAAGGCAAATCTGTTAGAATTACAACTGACTTAGCAATGGAGACTTTAAAAGCCAGAAGGGCCAGATGACATGCAGATTATAAGAGCTTACAGATACCAGCCCAGACTATTATAACCAGCAAAACTTCAATCACCATACATGGAGAAAATTAAGCATCCCATGATAAATCCAAAATAATCAATATATATTCACAAACCTAGCTCTACAAAAGATGCTGGAAATAAAATGCCACTCTAAAGAGGTAAGCTATAACTTTGGAAACAGAGGGAATACAAAGCCTCATAACAACAAAATCAAAAGAAGGAAACACACACACACAGAGAGAGAGAGAGAGAGAGAGAGAGAGAGAGAGAGAGAGAGAGAGAGCACAACCATCACTCCATCACCAACAACAAGAAAACAAAGTAATAGGAATCAACAATCATTGGTTAGTGATATCTCTCAATATTTAAGGTCTCAATTCTCCAATAAAGATGTAGACAATCAGAATGAGTTAGAAAACAGGATCTATTTTTCTAATGTTTCTAAGAAATAAACCTCACCACCAAGGATAAACGAAACCTCAGAGTAAAAGGTTGGAAAAATATATTCCAAAGAAATGGACCTAAGAAGCAAGCTGGTGTAAGTATTTTCATATCTGAGGAAATAGACTTCAAATCAAACTAATCAAAAGATACAGGGAAGAACACTATATACTCATCAAAGGGAAAAGTCAACCAAGAAGATAGATTTCTTAGTATCTATGCAACAAACACAAAGTTACCTAAGTTCATGAAAGAAACATTATTACAGCTTAAATCACATATTGATCCTCAAACATGATAGCCTAAGACTGCAATAGCTTACTCTCACCAATATTCAGTCTATTCAGATAAAAACTATACAGATAAATGCTAAATCTAATGCTGTGGATATTGCTCTGTATAAATAAAATGCTGATTGGCCAGTAGCCAGGCAGGAAGTATAGGTGTGACAAGCAGAGGAGAGAATTGTGGGAACAGGAAGGCTGAGAGGAGATGCCAGCCTGCCGTCCAGGAAACAACATGTAAAGGCAACAGGTAAAGCCATGGAACACGTGGCGACATATACATTAACAACGTTTAAGTGTAAGAGCTAGTCAGTGGTAGGCCTGAGCTAATGGCCAAGCAGTTTAATTAATATAAGCTTCTGAATGATTATTTTATAAGCGGTTGCAGAGTCTGTGGGGCTGGGCAGGAATTGAGAAAACTTCAGCTACAACCTAACTGTCATTATAAACTAAATGAACATATAGATATTTAGAAGCATTTTACCTAAATGCAAAAGAATTTATCTTCTTCTCTACACCTATTAGAACATTCTCCAAAACTGACCACATGAAAGGATACAAAGCAAGTCTCAACAGATACAAGAAAATGGAAATAACATCCTTCATCCTATCAGAACACCACATATTAAAGCTGACTATCAACAACTGCAGAAAGCTAACAACTTGTGGAATCCAATCAACTCTTCATTTTTCTGAGTGAAAAATATGTTAAGACAAATACTAATAAATTAAATACTTTATGTACTTGAATGAAAATGAATACACAACAGACCCAAACATATGAAACCAGTACAAAGAGTTGGTTATTTAATAAAATCAATAAGATTGACCAACTCTTATTCAAATTAACTAAAAAAATGAGAAGGGAGATTTAGCAATAGACAGAGAAGAAATTCAAAGAATCATAAGGACATACTTTACTACCAAATTAGAAAATCTAACAGAAATGGAAATTTTTCTTGCTATATACCACTTGACAAAGTTAAAGCAATATTAGATAAGTAATTTGAATGTACCAATAAGCCATAGTGAAATAGAAGTAGTTGCTGTGGGACAGTCTTTCTGTATGTGGTGAATATATATTGTTCCCATTGGTTATTAAATAAGGCTGCTTTGGCCTATGGTAAGGCAGGATAAAAGCCAGGCAGGAAATTCAAGCAGAGAGATAGGGAGAAGATGGGTAGAGTTAGGGTAAATGCCATCCAGATGCCCAAGAAACAAGTTGTCAGCAGACTGGTAATGACAGGGCCACATGGCAAAATATACATTAATATAAATGAGTTAATTTAAGTTGTCAAAGCTAGCTAGCAACAAGCCTGAGCCATAGACCAAATAGTTTCTAATTAATAATAAGCCTTTGTGTTTATCTGGGACCAAGTGATGGCGGGACACTGGAAAACTTCCAGCTATAAGTAATCATTAAAAATATCCCCATCTAATAGGCCTATGGCCTGATGGCTTTAGCATAGAATTCTACCAGACTGTCAAAGAAGAGTTAATGCCAATACTCATCAAATTATTCCACAAAATAGAAATAGATGGAATATTGCCCAATGTATTTTATGAAGCCACAGTTACACTGGTACCCAAACTACATAAAGACTACAGATTCAATGAAATTCCCCATCAAAATTCCAACACAATTCCTCACACATCTTGTATAGACAATTCAACATCACAGGGAAAAAATAATAATCCCAGGATATCTAAAACAAAATGCTGAATAATAAAAGAACTACTTCAGGTATCGCTATTCCCCAGTTCAAGTAGTACTATAGAACTATTATAATAAAAACAGCATGGTATTGGCATAAAAATAGACATGTTGATCAATGGAATCACTTTGAAGACTAAGATATAAGTCCCCACACCTATGGAAACCAAATTTTGATTAATGATCCAGAAATACACACTAGAAAAAAGACAGCATCTCAGCAAAGAGTGCTGGTCAACCTGGATGTCTGCACATAGAAGATTTCAAATAGATCAATACTTATTGAGATGCACAAAACCTATCTCCACGGGAAAAAAAAAAAACCTTCAACAACAACAACAACAACAACAACAACAACAACAACAACAACAGAATAAAACAGATACACTGAAGCTGATAGAAGCAAAGTCGGGTGAGTTTGTTTCTTGGTGCACCAGAAGAATAGATCCTGTTTTTCAATCTATTCTGAGAGTCTGTTACTTTTTATTGAAGAATTGAGAGCAATGATATTGAGAGATATCAATGACCAATGGTGGTGGTGGTGGTGGTGGGTGTGTGTGTGTGCTTCCTTTTTTTGATTTTGTTCTGAAAATATTTATTCCCTGTGTTTTCATGGTTGTAGTTTATTTATTTAGGCTGTTGTTTTATTTCTAGCAGCTTCTGTAGCGATATATTTATATATTGTTTAATCTGGTTTTAACATGAAATATCTAATTTTATCCATTTATAGAGACTGAAAGTGTTGTCGTTTAGGAATAGCAGTCTGGGCTGGCATGTACTTACTGACACAGAAGAAGACTTTCTGAACAGAATACCATTTGTGCCATACAAAAATCAACAAATAATAAATGTGATATTTCAGGAATCTGAAAATCTTCTTTACAGAAAGGATACCATCATTAGGGAAAAGTGGCAGCCTACAGAATAGGAAAATATTTTTTACCAATGCTCCATCTGATAGATGGTTAATCTAAAAAAATATAAAGAACTCAAGGAACTGTATACCAAAAGAGCAAATAATCTAATTTAAAAGTGGGGTGAAGATCTAAGCAGAGAATTCTCAATAGAAAAAAACTAAATGGCTGAGAAACACTTATAGAAATGCTCAACTCAAACCTCCCACTCCCCTAAGCTCTCATTCCCCATCTCTTGCCCTCCATTACCCTGCTCACTCCCAGTTTGCTCATGTAGATCTCATCCATTTCTCCATCACTGGGAGATCCACGTGTCCTTCCTAGGGTCCTTCTTCCTAGCTAGCCTTCCTGGAGCTGGGGATTGAAGTCTGGTTATCCTTTGCTTTATATCTAGCATCCACTGATGAGTGGGTACATACTATGTTTGCCCTTCTGAGTCTGGGTTACCTCACTCAGGATATTTTCTAGTTCTATCCATTTGTCTGCAAACCTCATGATCTCATTTGTGTGTGTGTGTGTGTGTGTGCGTGTGTGTTCTAGGGAGGTTCCCAGGATTCCATAAGGATGACTCCACCAAAAAATACTGGCAATAGTCCAATAGTCATGAGGGTGTCTGAGCTGACCTACTCTGGTGATCAGATGGCTGAATACCCTAACTGTCATCATAGAACCCCCATCCAGTGAATGATGGAAGCAGATGCAGAGATCCATGGCCGCATCCCAGGCAGAGCTCCAGGAGTCCAACCAATGAGAGAGAGGACGGATTCTATGAGCAAGGGATATCGAGACCATGACTGGAAAAAGTACAGAGACAACTAGCCAAACTAGTGGAAATGCATGAACTGTGGACCAATAACTGAGAAGCCCCCATGGTACTGGACTAGGTCCTCTGGATAAGGGAGACAGTTGTTTAGCTTGAACTGTATAGGGAGCCCCCAGGCAGTGGGATCGGGACCTATCCCCAGTGCATGAGCTGGCGTTTTGGAACCTAGCCCCTATGGTGAGACATTGCACAGCCTTGATGCAGGAAAGAGGGTCTTGGACCTGCCTCAACTGAATGTACCAAGCTCTGCTGACTCCCCATGGGAGACATTACCTTAGAAGAGGTGGGAATGGAGGTAGGTTGGGGAGGGGGGTAAGGCTGGGGGGGTGGGAGGAGGGAGGACAGGGGAATCTGTGGTTGGTATGTAAAATGAATAGAAAAATCTCTTAATAAAAAAAATTAAGAAAAAGAAATTCTCAACATCCTTATCCACAAGGGAAATGCAAATCAAAACTACTTTGAGACTCCATCTTAAACCTGTCAGTGTGGCTAAGATCAATAACACAAGAGACAGCTCAGACTGGTGAGGATTTAGAATCAGGGAACACTCATCCATTGCTTGTGGGAGTGTGAACATGTACAGCCACTATGAAAATCAATGTGGCATTTCCTCATAAAGATGAGAATCATTCCAGCTCATGATCCAGCAATACCACTCTTGACTATATACCCAAAGGATGCTTAACCCTATCATAAGGACACTTGCTCAACCATGATCATTGCTACTCTTTCAGTAATAGTGAGAAACTGGAAATAGCCTTGATGTCCTTCAACAGAAGACCAGATAAAGGAAATGTGGTACATTAGTAAAATGGAGAATTACTCAGCTGTTAAAAAATGACATCATAAAATTTGCAGGCAAATGCATGGAACTAGAAAAAAAATCATCCTGGGTGAGGTAACCGAGACCCAGACATATAATTATGGTATGTATTTGCTTCTGTGTAAATAATAGCTCTTAAATAAATGAAAACCAAGATGCAGTCTATAGGCCCAGAGAGTTTAGGTATAGAGGAAGGGAGTAAAGGACAGATGGATTTCTCTAGGAGGGGGAAATAGAATAGACCTTATGGGTAGACTGGGAAGCAGGGGTACTAGAACAGGAAAATAAGGTCAGGAAGTCAGGGAATGAGGGGAAATATGTAGATTTGAGGAGCATTTGAGGTGATATAGAAACCTAGAGCAGTGGAAACTTTCTAAAACATATGAAGATAATCATAATGAAGTCGCTAAATAATGAGAGAAATGTAGTTCCAACTCATCATCTCTTGTCTCCAAAGTAAGCTTCCAGTGCCAGAACTGGGTTACATTCAATTTAGTTCTTGTCCAAAGTGGTCTCATGTAAATCCTGGGACAACTTAGTCTGTTGATAATGCAATAGATTGCTCTCCAAATCTGACATAAAGTCCCCATTGCTGAGGACAACACCCACATGACTCATTGAACATGTAGTAGTTAAGCTGGTACATATATAAACCCTTCACTCCCATGTTATAGTGTTTTTCAAGCAAGAAGGTACTCTACAAGCTAACTGAAGAAAACCCTTACACTAACCCAGCCATAAAACCTTTGATGTGCAATGCTGTCCTGCCTGCAAAATATGCTAGGGCAATGGTGAAACAAGCCTCTGTGATTTACAAAGAGATAACTGATTTGACTTGAGCATTCCATAAGATGGAACCCGTATCCAACCTATATCCAACACTTTGACCAAGAACCAGAGACTAAAAATTTCGAAGACCTAGTGGAAAAGCAACTACTACTGGCCTTAACAAAAAAAAAAAAAAAAGAGTGATAAAAGTGATTCCCAAGGATATTCTGCTATACTCATATATCAGTGCCTTATTCGGATGTCATCAGAGAACCTTCCTGTTGTGATATATTGTGCCCCCCAATATATTGTGTACCCTAATAAAACTTATCTGGGGTCAGAGAACAGAACAGCCACTAGATTAGACATAGAGACCAGACAGTGGTGGCACACACCCTTAATCCTAGCATTAGGAGGTAGAGATCCATCTGGATCTCTGTGAGTTCAAGGCCACACTGGAAACAGAGCCAGGCATGGTGGCACACACCTTTAATCCCAGCACTTGAGATCTCATGTCTTGCTTGGGAAAGACATGGCCTTTAATCCCAGGAAGGGATGGCAGAAAGGTATATAAGATATGAGGACCAGAAACTAGAGGCTTTTTAGTAGTTCACCTGAGCCATTCGGGTGAGAACTCAGAGTCTTTCAGTCTGAGGAAACAAGATCAGCTGAGAAGTTGGTGAGATGAAGTTGGCTGTGGCTTGTTCTGTTTCTCTGATCTTTAAGATTTCACCCCAATATCCAGCTCCAGGTTTTGTTTTTTATTAATAAGACCATTTAAGGTTTGTGTTACAGCTTCCTACAGCAGCAGATAGTAACAAACACAGAGACCCACAGTTTAATACTATGCAGAGAGAAAGAGAGACCTTGGAACGCTCAGTTCTAAATGGAACTTTTATGTCAAATTCTGCCTCTCAGAGATCAGGATACCCTATAGAAGGGAAGGCAGAAAGAATCTAAGAGTCACAAAGGTTGGAGAACACCATGAGAAAAGGCCATCTAAATCAATTGAATTCATGAACTCACAGAGACTGAAGCCATAGGCAGGGCTTGCAGAGCCCTGCACCAGGTCTTCTGCATATATATCAATGCTTCAAGTTTAGTGTTTTTGTGGTATTCCTCAGTGAGTGAACGAGTGGGTCTCTGATTTTTATGCCTCCTCTTGGGCTCTTTTCCTTCTGTTGCATAGCCAACTTCAATGTGATGTTTTCTGTTTTCTCTTATTATTATTTTGGTATTTTTTTTTGTCTTAGAAGCATGTTCTTTTCAAATGAGCAACATAAAGGAAATATATCCAAAGGGAGGGATTGTGGGAAGGAACTGGGAGGAGTAGAGGGGAGGGAAACTGTAATCAAGATATATTGTATGAGAAAATAATCTATTTTTAACAAAAGAGGAAAAGTCAAAGAAACTATGTAATATAACTGAAAACATTTTTATAACCGTAGTGCATTGAAAATCTATATCTATCTCTATCTCTATCTCTATCCCTGTCTCTCTCTCTCTATCTATCTCTATCTCTATCTCTATCTCTATCTCTATCTCTCTCTATCTCTATCTCTATCTCTATCTCTATCTATATCTATATCTATATCTATATCTATATCTATATTTAAGCCTGGGAGGATCTTAGCTGAATATCTGATCATACATCTGAGGAAATTGGGCTAGAAAAAGCACATGACTAACGTAATGACAGTCACCAATCTTCCAGCTCAGGGCTCTTATCACTCCAGGTGCTACCAGCTAGATGGGGACCAGCTTTCTCCACATGTAAACTAAACTTCAGAAAATCCTCACGTCTTAACCACAGCCAATCCAGCCTCTGCCAAGAACTATGGCTTACAATGAGGCATGAACAGTCAATCAGCAGACTCAGATCTGCTTTGTATTCTGCCTGAGAATAGTGTCTTAAAAATGAATAAAACTTATTCAGTATTGTATAATGTATACAACATAATTTCGGATGGACTGCATTGCTGGTACTGAAAAGCCAATACATGCAAGGTGTTACCTTAGAGGATAACAAATATTTTACAGATGCTAAGAGCCCAAGAATTACATGTATTCCTTTGACTTTCTTAGAAAAAAAATCAGCTTCATCTGTTCCTATTTGTCCATGCAAGTTAGTTTGTGATCTCTAATTTTCTGAAATTATGACCATTTCCTGTGTAGTATTCAAACAAATACCTCAAATACTTTCATGATAAACCAACAAAAATAGCCTCATTCACCAAATCTTCTAGTGTCTATTATGCATAAAATACTATTTTTACTGTAGAGGCAACAATGTAAAAAAAAAAAAAAGAAAGAAAGAAAGAAAGAAAAATACCCAGAATCATTATATTTAAGTTTGGCAAGATGAATGGTGAAAGAAAAAGAACTAGAACCTCTCGTCAACATAAAAACCTACTACATAGAGGGCTATTGTAATTTCTAAAAAGAAAATGAAGATTCAAGGGTTCATGAAGCATGGAATTTCACCCATTAGAAATGTCAAAATATGTAACATTGTATTAGGTGAGACCAATGGATCTTAAGGAAAATATTAAAGCACTGTTGAGTCTTAAGTGCTAATTAAAGTTTCAGAGCCAAGAGCTGAGCCCTTTAAAGTCCAGGAAATGAAACACAGTAGTCACTGAGTTCAGAACACCAGAAAATGTCCTATGATGTTCTTTAAGTACCATATACAGAAAGAAACCTTTCATGATTGATTGTCTCTCTGTCTGTCTAATGGTCATCTGTCTATATATCACCATAATAAACAAAGAAAAGCAAAACACCTCAGATTACAAGAATACTCTCTTAAGTGTCATGGTCCCTATGTGAACCATACACACTTATAATACCACCCTTCAATAATAAATATAAAAACCACATGACTGGTTTGAAAGTTTAACTCCAGGAACTATGGTAAAACCAAGTGTTTGTCTCTCTGTCAACTAATTCTCAGAATTAACTCTTTATAGTACATGGTGCACATACAACAACTTTTAGACACATGATCTGGGGAGAGCAGAAGCTAAAACTTCTAAGCAATAATGTTACGAATTGAATTATCTCAAGATTCTACAGAATGAAAACCTGTGTGCCCGGGGGAAAATATTTATGAACCACACATATCTCCTGCTGAGGTTAACATAGGCTAATTGGAAATAAGGCAAATAGCAGGTGCCTGTTCCTCCATGCTCCATTGCTAGCACACAGGGGACAGCACCCTTAACCCTGCAGTCCAATGTACATCTTCACTAAACAGGACAAAGCATGCTGTTTTAGTGACTAAAATTTGGCAAGGGAAAATTAATCTATAAGTGTTCTTTTGCTGAAAAATGCTCAGCCTGAAATATCACCAAGGAGCAAGTCTGTTTCCTTTATTAACATATTTATTTGAAGGTAATAAATAACCCAGTTATAACAAAATTAGAGAAAGGATTTGTAATATTTTCCCTTATTAAGAACATATTTCACTTTCATCTTATTTTAATTTTAATTTTATAGTTGTTCATGTTTATGATAATAGGAGTTCAGTGCTGTGCTGGTATATGCTAGGCAAGTAAACTAATGTAATATGTAGTTACAGTGTCATCTCATTTTTATCACAAGTCACATTACCTTGTACTCATATCATATCAACAAATTCTAAATGTCCAATATTAACAATGAAAATATCGTTCCAGAGATAATATCAGCAGTATTTTTTTCTGAGTTCCTAGAATAATAATAATGAAACTTCTTAGTAAAAACAGAATTTAGTTATATACATAGTTGCATAAAATGCATTTCCAGTTATTTAATAGGTCATCCTCTCAAAGTTATTTAAGCTATGCTAAATTGCACCCAATTTCAATTAATTCTTCAGTTTACAATATTATTGTATATTCATAAATCAAAAAGCTCCATGAGTTGTCCAGAGAAAGTGAATGGTTGCATAATAACACAATATTAAAATATTTTCCTGTTACTTCTAATAGGACTTACAAGAACCAGGTCAATTCAATGAGATTTCTGCTTGACGCTCAGTAAGAATGCCAATAAGGAAACAAACAGATAGACTTATTTTTAGATTTCATTAGAAGGAATTGCTTCTTCTAACATCATATTTTCTTCTTAGGAAACTCAGATACAATACTGATTCTTTCATCAACTATTCTCTTTTCAATATTTTGGCCTTTTTGAGCCAAAACCTTTAAAAATGTCACTAAATCCCTTTCAAGAGACATGATTTTGCCTGACACATTTTTCTTTCCAAGATGCTTGTAACTACTCACTTTACTGCTTGGTCTTAGTAAAGTGAGTGTTTTGCAGTCTGAAAAACTTGTTCCTATTTGAGATTTACCATAGAAAACTGAGTTCCTGGAGCTCTAATTAGTGAATTACATCAGACATGTGGTTAGCATTTTAGCACTTGAAAGCAGCAATTGACTAAGCACTATTTACCCTGTTTAGTTTTTAGAGTCCAAGATAATGTGATTTTGATGAGATTGGCTCTGAGCTGATGTACTAATGAAGTGAGACTCTTTGTAAACCCAAAAGGTAATGAATGTATTTCACCTTTAGAAAGACTCAAATAATGAAGCAGGTGTCAAGTACCCACCTTCTACTATATAAGTCCTGTAAAGATTGTCCTCCCTTAAAGGTGGTCTATATTTAAGTAAGCATGGATAGACAATCTGCCATTGAATTGTTAGGTAGGGCTCCTTCATAGCAGACACATTCTCCTGAAGCTTTGCAGAACTAAGATGTCATAGCACTGCCTTACTGAAAGAAAAAAAAATGGGCGGTGGTGTCCCACAGCTTTAATCCCAGCACTCGGGAGGCAGAGGCAGGCAGATCTCTGTGAATTCAAGGCTAGCCTGGTCTACAATGTGAGTTCCAGGAAAGGCGCAAAGCTACACAGAGAAACCCTGTCTTGAAACCTCCCCCCCCAAAAAAAAAAAAAAAAAAAAAGATTGGGATATTCTAAGACATGCATCATTAGACAATTTTGTCATGTAAATACCATAAACGCTAAAACCTAGGTCTCTGGTGAAGAAAATAACTCACAATACAGAACAGAAATTAAAAAAAAAATCACTATGAGATGTGGTCCATATAGTACACATGAATCTGCTACAATGCAACATGGAATTCTTTAAAAGACCAAATTTTTCTTTTATAAGCAGAAGTGCCCCCAAAATTATAATTAAAAAATATATGGCTAAACACATGAATGAATGAAATAATGATTATTACATTGTATCATGTACTAAAGGACATATAAGCATATATTAAATGTGCATGTGTTTGTCATCACATGAGGCTTGTTTACAGCAAGAGCATCCTGGCTTCATTGTCAGTAGGAACTTGTCAGACCCATTGCAATCTTACAGAATGAACTTGGTACATACGATTCTTCTTGAGCAAAATGTTTTCATTACCATGACTACTAATTTTATTAAGACCTGAAAGTTAGTAGTTTCAGAACTTTAACAAAGCACTCTTTTTATATGAGCCACTTACCCGCACAATTGCAGAGAATTAACTTTACCCAAAGGAAAAATTTGAAGAATACCTCTAAACTATGAGATTAAAAGTCAATTCTAGTTTAAACAAGTAATATTATGATTATCTGTTATCTATAATTTGAATCTAATATATCCAGTTTGAAACTGATATTAGGAGTCAGTGTATTTCTAACTTAGCTACTGGTTATTAAATAGTATAAAAATATTTCAATAATTCTCTACAAACTCAGTATTGTAGTACCCATTTTGAATATTAGCAATTATCAGAACTCTATTTCACATATATTCCAATATTTATTTATATTTAGAAATAGGAAAATAAAGTTTATAAACACAGGAAAGGTGTTTTGTTTTTCTGATTAATTCATATTAACTATAAAAAATCTTTATTTTTTCATTACTGTTCACTTGGCATATAGTAATTGGCTATGTAACATTCTATAACTTATGACCAGTAAAGAAAACATTCATACTTGCAGTAATTTCCAATGTAGTATTATTTCCAATGTAGCAACAACAAAATAACACTCTTGATTGAGTCTCATTGGAATGTAACCAGCTACAGCAACTATACTTCATTATATAATGAGTAATACAACGAATAAATAAGTGTTGGTCCTTGATATAAGGTGCTGGTCCTTCATTATTGTAAGGGTCATTTGTAAGCCATCATTGTTATTGCCCTGAGATGACATTGTTGTTAAATTGTGATAAAGGAGTAACCATAAATTGGGAAAGAATTGTAATGGTCATTGCCTTCATTAGCTAATGAGATTGCTAATTATGTTCTTAAATGACAATGATTTAATAGCCCTGGCATAAAGGGCTCACAGAGCAATAACCAAGAAAACCCTCATCAACGTGTTTTCACAATGGTAGAAAAGATGTATGTGTGAGACTGGGTAACTTAATTATGTTATGTATGAAATTATTCAATAAAAGACTCTCCCTTAGTTGTATAGTTAGTCCAGATTTTATGTTGTTTATCCACATACAATATACTTCGATAAAATTTAAAGCATTGACATATGAAACTGCTCTCATGAGAAACTTTGAGAAGTACAGTCCTGCAACTGCTGGAAACACCTGCTCTCTTGTGAGGAGAGGTATGAGAACAAACCATTTTAACAATGGAATGTCTTGGCTGAATTGGATAGTACTGCTGAGGGGCCAAGATATTAATGGAAAAAGTATATTGGTTTTGTTTTATCCATTTCACAACTTTCACTTATAACAGAAAAGATCATGAAGAATATCTTTAACATATGCAATTTTATATATTATATAAAATAATGGATGAAGTTTAATTAAGAGTGATATAGAGGATAAATTATCAAAGTAACTCTAAACTTAACTCTAAATATTTAGACTTGTATCTGTTAGAAAAAAAAACTAATTGCAAGAGAGAAAGATAAAGAAAAAAAAAGCTCAAGCTCTGTATCTACTTGGGCATTTAGCCCTTCCACATTCAGTAAGAGTACCTAGGAAATATATGTACAGTATGTGTGCTGTGCTAGGATGCCTGAAGACCATGTCTAGGTAAAGCAAAAGACTGTGTGATGTTCTAAAAAGGAAACAATGAGTAGATGAACCTGGTTGTGTTGTATGCACCATTTTCTTGACAAGGTCTTGCAGAATAAAAAAAAGAAGATGCAAATATATAATAAATAATATGGATGATGTTATTAAAGTGATAAAAATTTAAAAGTAAATGTGTCTATATATTTAATATCAAATATTTAGTCTCACCATTGTAGATGGACTAAATAATTACTGACATAGAAAACAAAATAGAACATATTTATGTATTTAGATTATATTAAATTTTTAAGTCTATCAAAATGTTCCTAAAGGGGAAAGTTTCAGAAAAAATCCCATTTATATATTGTTTGGCCAGTAAAATACGCTGCCTTGAAACTAAACACAAACTAACCCTTAAATGGTAGTTTATATTTACCTTACAGTATATCAGTAGGCATTAAACATAAGAAAAAAGAAAATATAAAATGGGACTGTAAAGATGGCTTAGCTCTTCACAGCACTGTCTGCTCTTCCAGAGTAACTGGGTTCAATTCCCAGAACACATATGGCAGCTAACATCTGTCTGCAACTACTGTTCTGTGGGTTCCAATGCCCTTTTCTGGCCTTTTAGGGCACTAGGCATAGAAGTGGTGCACACCTATACAGACACACAACATGCCTATACATTTACAAATAATGTAAAATAAAATTTTAAAAATAAATAAAATAAATAATACACTTAAATATTTCCCCAAATGTTTAATAAACATATTTTAACAAATTGACTTTATGAATGTCAAAAAAATGAAGAGACCTTCAAGGCAAACAAAATAAATACAATAATGTATCTAAGGATAATCCTTAACACTAAGTTATCAAGGGTTTGCAAGAACATAGAGAATTACCTCATAACATATTATAGATATGAAAAACACTTTTTATCCTTAAAAAATGGCATTAGGTTAATATTTGCCATTGTAGAATATGAGTTAAAAATGTGTTACATTCTTTTATGGTGAGGAATATTTGTGTAATGATTCAAAGATGTGTTGCATTATTTATTTTTGTGTTTGTTTAACTCTGTAAAGCTATGCTACTGTGACTGTCTAAAGCATCTGATTGGTCTAATAAAGAGATATAAGGCCAATTGCTAGGCAGGAGAAATAATACGTAGGGCTTGCAAGCAGATGGAAAAAATAGGAGAAAAGGAGATGAGGGAAGAGTGAGAGAAGGAGAAAGTAAGGAGGAGCCACCCAACTACACAACCAGCAAAAGAGCAAAAAGGAAATAAAGATATACAGAGAAGAGAAAGAAAAAGCCCAGAGGCAAAAGATAGATGGGGACCTCTGGTCGAATTCCACTGCTCTGCTGCAGTCCCCACTAGCCTGCATGCAGGTGAGATTCCTGCCTCTAAGCATCATCCCCACCCTGCTACCCACTGGACACTGTTCCACCAAGATCCACTCTGCCCCCCAACACCAAGCACCTGAACATCCTCCTCATGGCTGGTCCTCCTCCTCAACCCCAAAAGACTACATAGGCACAGGTGCATACCACATCTATTGGAAGAACAGGCCCAGGCACAAGCCACACCAGTTGGAAGAAAAGATGAGTAATGCCAGTGTAAGAATACATTCAACAACTGAAAAAGCAATATGGCACCACTACAACCCAATGATCCCACAACAGCAAAAGCTGAACATTCCAATACAGCTAAAACACACACACACACACACACACACACACACACACACACACACACACA
>CABHPR010130027.1:0-20564 GCA_902168415.1 Peromyscus melanophrys | reverse complement strand
T
Source organism: Peromyscus melanophrys (assembly GCA_902168415.1). Lineage (NCBI taxonomy): Eukaryota > Metazoa > Chordata > Mammalia > Rodentia > Cricetidae > Peromyscus > Peromyscus melanophrys. The sequence continues at coordinate 20,563 of CABHPR010130027.1, read as the reverse complement.
CATCATCATCACCACCATTGTCATCATCATCACCACCATCATCATCATCACCACCATTGTCATCATCATCACCATCATCATCATCATCATCATCATCATCATCACCATCATCATCATCATCACCACCATTGTCATCATTATTACCATCATCATCATCACCATAAGCATTGCTGTGCTGGATATCAGACTCCTGTCCTTAGACATGCCAGGCAGTGCTGTACCATTGAGCTACACCTCAGCTCTAATTATTATTTGATTAAAGTTGTGTTATTATTCTATTAAATTTTGTTTCAGAAACTCATTGTTTATTTCAACTATCAAAATCCCAAGAATCCATTTAATTTTTAGTAAATACTTTCAGAAAACCAGAGTCTACTGTGTCCAGCTAACAAGAGCTCTGTTTTGCATTTGCCTACATAGAAAAGGACTCACATGCATCATAAACAAATTATAATTCTTCCTATGCTAAATCAATGTAAAGGCTTAATAACTTCTATGAGGGCCTACAATATCTGCAACAGGTGGTATTTCCCAAACATCTTTACTTTGGTAAATTCCACTCAAATAAAAAAAACGAATTGTTAACCTCACCAACTTCACTCTTGTCCTTCCTACTACCAAACTGTCAGTGTAAACTATTCCCAAGTGAAATGGGAAACTCTGATAGCGGAGAGCACGGATAAGCTTGCAGCTCCTACTCAGCCTCGCTCTCTTGTACTTTCTGCAACAAGCCTGCCCCTCACCCCAGCCCACCCCAGCCCACCCCACACTGAGCATTGCTCTCCAAGGGGTGTTTTGTGTATATGAGTGTCATAAATATTTTTGCAAGCAGAAAGTGCTTTTGAAGTTTCAGAGAGCCTTCTGAGGCTTCTGTTGTTCATGATAAAAATAATAGGGCAGTGGGCAACCAGCTAATAAAAACTGAACCTAATCTCATAGAATCTACACTTTCCCTGATTTTTAATAAAAAAAAATTTGCTTTTATAAAATCAGATTGGTTTGTTGGGGTCTTTTTTACCAGGACAATCAGAATACTTAGTAGCAAAGAGAAGGGCATACCTTGATCCTGAGCCATCATTTCTGCCGTGATAATCACAGGTGCACTCAGAGGGACAGGTACAGCTCACTCCTCCCAGAAAACTAAGCACAAGGCACAGACATGCAAAGAGCCACATCGCTCCAAAGTGGCTATCTGAAGAAAAGGTAAGTGGCAAATCAGGAGCATGTAGAAACTGGTGTGCTGGGATGCCAGCCGACATTTAGCATCAACAGCTTAACCAGATTAGTCGAGATCTGCATTACTTAACCTTCAAGTGTCTTGCAGGGGATCAATGCACCCAGCCTTTGAATATGGGCTCAGCCAGGTAACATACTTGCTTCGAAAATGAAAATCAAACCCTTCAGGACAATTTCAATAGCCGCCCATGTCTAGATTCACAAGGAAACCCTTAATCAGGTACTTTTCCTGTAGATGGAACTGTCACTATGGCTTAAAAACACATCCAGTGTTTAAAAGAACTCGGTATGTTGGCCTAAGCTATAATTTTCAGTAGTTTATTTACGTATTCATCGTTTCTTTTACTTCTTGCATCTTCACCAGCAAGTGTGACTTGACTTCAAATTTACTTCAAATAGAGTTACCAGTGTTGCCCCATTCTGTTCATCTCCCAAAGCCAAGGAGGTGAGACCCATGTCGTCATCATTATATGAAGACTCTTTGATCCACTCCTGATGTGTCAGGGCTACGACTCCAGTGAGAGTATGTCTTGAGTCTCTCCAAGATCATCTCTGTAGGAACATGATTTTCCTAAGCATGTTCATTTCTAACGAAGGTAATTATTTCTGTTCAAAACTTTATTTTATTCCAAGTTTGGAGCACCAAAATCCTATTTAAAGATGAGCCCAGGGCTGGAGATGCAGCTCAGTTGGAAGAGTGCTCTCCTGGTATGAACAAAGCTCTGGGTCCAGTCTCCAGCCACATAAAACTGGGTATGGGGGTGTGTGCCTACTGTTTCAGCATTTAAGAGATGAAGGCAGGAGGATCAGATTCCAAAGTCATCCTCAGTACATAACAAATTGGATGCCAGTCTGATACATGGACGCCATCGAAAGAAGAAACACAGAAGGTCAACTGGCATGTCTTTTAGCAATATTTAGCAACAAAATCATTTTTGAGACATTGTCTCGCTATGTAGACCAGGCTGGTTTTGAACTCATAGATATCCATCTGCTTCTGCTGGGATTAAAAGCCTGTACTACTATGCCCAGCTGCAGGGGATAAAATTTTAACCTAATTTAAAATCTACCTCTACACACAAAATAAATGAAATTCACAACAATAATAAAAAGATTTAATCTTCGTAATATATAATTCTGTCCATCAAGTTTAAACATGAGAAAAGATTAGATAACAGGAAGCCTGCCATGGCCATACAGTTTGTAAGAAAAAAAAGAGAGAGATTTAATTCTGTAAAAATAAGAATATTACATGAAATGTTATCAAACGCTAATAGAAATCATATATAAGCAATAGAGTCTGGAAAAAATTGCTCAATCTTTAAAAAAATCATATTGCAGCTGTTGAGACTACACAATTTACCTGTTCACCAAATATTTACTGAGTACTTGCCAACCTCCGAACCAAGTACTAAAGGTACGAAGATAAGCAACACGTGGTCACTAAGCGCTACAGAAGGAACTCGAGGGATAGAGACACAGGTCACTGAGGAAGCAAGAGAACATGTTCAGCCTGTGTAATCAGGCAAAGCTTTCCTGTTGGGTGGTCCCTGAGCTCCCACTCAAGCAGAGGGAAGCAGGAAAGAGTGTGCTGTGTGTGTATAAAGCTTCAAGAAAACCTCAGAGAAACACAAGCGTTTTCTGTTGCTCAGGGCTAAGCGGCTGAGGCTACAGAGGAAGGGCCTTAGATGCCCTGTTAAAGAGCCACACTTAGCTTCCAGGCAGCAAAAACATAAAGGTTAAGCCGTGAGTGGCTCATCAGGTCAACAGATTACAGGGGATTTCTCGGTAGCAGTGTGGAAGGGTCTAGAGCAGCGGCTCTCAACCTTCCTAATGCCATGACCCTTTAATACACTTCCTCATGCCATGGTGACCCCCAACCATAAAATTGTTTTTCTTGCTACTTCCTAACTGTCATTTTGCTACTATTATGAATCAAAATGTAAATATCTGGTATGCAGGATATCTGATATGGGACCCCTGTGAAAGGATTGTTCGACATCCCTGTCCCCAAGGGGTCATAACCCACAGATTGAGAGCCACTAGTGTAGAGCAGTCAAGAGGGGAGTTGGAGGCTTTAAGTAGGCATCCCTGGCTATGGTCTGAGTGAACAGCCATGAGGCTGCAACCTTGGTGTGCTGGTAAGAGTGTGGATAATAGAGTTTTGAGAAACACAGAGGTGGGAGAATCGCTTAATCAAGTGTGGGGATGAAGAAGACTGGATTTAAGAATAATCCCAAGGTTTCCTAGTGCTCAGGACACAGTGGTGGGTGGCAGGTCTGGGTTTAGATGGGTGGTAACTCTGAGTTACTGGGCACAAGAGGAAGGACATAGGTTGGTGGTAGAACTCTGCTTACTACGTGACCAAATTGGTCTTTGCATTACCAGGTTTATGGATGTTTTGACCTAGAGAAGCAGGTCAGTGGAGTATAGAAAAGCTGTTTAGAGACAGAGCGTCAAGCTAGTGAGCCCAATGACTATAGGGAACTAGATTCCACACTTGTAGTCAGTCTTATTGTATGTTAGCTGATTGATACAGTGTTAAAATAGTAGAGCACCACTCAAGTCCTTATAGTAAAGTGAAGTTATCCTTTATTTGTGGTTAGAAGTGAACTCACAGCTTTGCAAACTAGAACCCACCATCAGGTCTCTGGATACCGTGTCAAATACGGTCTCTCCCACCTCACTGCTCCCATGACACTTGCCATGCTGTCTCTGTAAGCAGCTCAGCTGAGGGGGCTGAATGAGCCAGCAGCTCCTGGCACAATGCACTCAGGGCCCTCCGGGAAAAAAGCACATTTAATGTCGCCACAGGAGAATTACAAAAAGCTGAGAAGTCTCTCTGGGTCCGTGCTGAGGAAGGAAGTCTCTCTGGGGCCAGGCTGAGGAGGGAAGTCTCTCTGGGTCTGTGCTGAGGAAGGAAGTCTCTCTGGGTCTGTGCTGAGGAGGGAAGTCTCTCTGGGGCCAGGCTGAGGAGGGAAGTCTCTCTGGGTCTGTGCTGAGGAGGGAAGTCTCTCTGGGGCTGTGCTGAGGAGGGAAGTCTCTGCTGTGGGATGGTCTGTATGTCAAACTGCTCTGATTGGTCAATAAATAAAACACTGATTGGCCAGTGGCCAGGCAGGAAGTATAGGCGGGACTAACAGAGAGGAGAATTGAGAGAACAGGAAGGCGGAAGGAGACACTGCCAGCCGCTGCCATGTCTAGCATCATGTGAAGATGCCGGTAAGCCACGAGCCACGTGGCAAGGTATAGATTTATAAAAATGGATTAATTTAAGATATAAAAACAGTTAACAAGAAGCCTGCCACGGCCATACAGTTTGTAAGCAATATAAGTCTCTGTGTTTACTTGGTTGGGTCTGAGCGGCTGTGGGACTGGCAGGTGAGAGAGATTTGTCCTGACCGTGGGCCAGGCAGGACTGGAGAAAACTCTAGCTACAAGTCTCTCTGGGGCCAGGCTGAGGAGGGAAGTCTCTCTGGGGCCAGGCTGAGGAGGGAAGTCTCTCTGGGGCCAGGCTGAGGAAGGCTTTGGCCTTGCAGTTAAGGGAGCCAGTCTTCCTTCACAGGTGTGGTGATAAACTTGACAGGATGTGGAAGCATCTAGGAGATAAATCTCTGGGCATGTCTGAGGGACTTTCTAGATCGGGAGAACTGGGGTGGAAAGAGTCTCTCTAAGTGTGGGCACCACAACCCCACGAGCTGGGGTCCTGGACTGAAAAGGAGACAGCGAGTGCACACCAGAATGGATGTCGTTCTGCCTTCTGTCTGTCGCTACCGTGTGACCACTGCCTCACCGGCTTGGCATGTTGAACTCAGTTCCCTCCAACTGAGCGAACCCTGCCTCCCTTACCACTGCGACAAGAAAAGTCACTAATACAGCAGGCTGCTGAAAGTTCGGTTTGGAAGATCTGAAGGGCTGGAATGAATTTTTTAAAAGCTGGCTACGGAGTTAATGTATGACGGCCGTGGGCAAAGGCAGAAGATGGAAAGCCAAACTGGGAAGTCATTGTAGCAACTTACCATCGTCTACACAGAGCATGGTCTCATAAACCAGTAGGCAGCATTTTAATATGCTGACAAAGGGGTGAAGGAGGCAATGTACAGGGGTGGAGGGCAATACATAAATATATACAGTCTAACAAGCACTTAAAGCGATGTGAAATAAGATGAATCCCTACTACAGTATATAACTCATAACTTTGAAATATTATAGAGCATTATTTTGAGGAATATGAAGTGAAAGAGTAAACATGGCCAATACGATGCAGACCTACCCTATGGAGAAAGCTAGTCACAACAAATTCTTCTACATTTCTATCCAATAACCTCAGCCTGGATAAGACTCAGATAGAATAAATTGATACCCACCCCTACAAAGATATTTGTATTAACATGTTCCCAGTGTTGTCTCTATTAAAGCAAAAACAGTTGAGGCAGGCATGGCGGTACACATTTGTAATCCCAGACACTGAGATGCCAATCACTGCAAGTTTGAGGCCAGGCTGGGCTACATAGGAGACTTTGTCTCAAAAGAAAGCTAAGTAAAAAATTGAAACAGTTTAGTTGTCTACTTTTTCAATAATGGTATATTGTGCTATGTTTAATAGTCACAGGCATTAAAAATGACGAACTGAGCTGGGTGGTGGCGCACACCTTTGATTCCAGTACTCAGAAGGCAGAGGCAGGCAGATCTCTGAGTTCGAGGCCAGCTTGGTCTACAAAGTGAGTTCCAGGACAGCCAGAGCTGTTATGCTTAGAAACCTTGTCTTGTAAAATCAAAAAAACAAAAATAATAACAACAAAACACACAGATGTTATACTGTTATAAAATGTATATGTGCAATGGACTGGCATGATAGAAAGCAGTTGTGTTTAATGTTTGAATATTTTTGTTTAAATAATATGAATTAATAATTGATTCTAAATTCAAATTTTTGAAATGCTAAAAATATTTTTTATAGTTGGAAATATCAAACAACTCATTTCAGCAATTAATTATAATCTTGATTAATTTATTATTAACTTTTCCTAAGACTAAAATATTCTAATATTCTAGAGGCTGTTTCTTGTCTAATGGAAAACTCAGCCCATTTACAGGTCCTCAATACACTGTAACGTGTGCCTTGTAAAGAGAAGGAAAAGAGTCTGTCCTTTTGTGTGCCTGGGTTCACCAAAGAGGATCTGACGACTCATTTATCCTTGAGGACACAGTGGCTCTTCAGCACCTACTGCACAGACAGAGCTGGGCTGGCTGCCTGGGAGGAACCTGCAGTCCAATACGGCAGTGGTCTCTGTCTGCACTCTATCTAAATGGGTTCATATTTAAAACAAAACTAATGGATTGCCAAAAAAACAAAAAACAAAACAAAACAAAACAAAACAAATAAAATGTTTGGTGGTATATTCTTTTCTCGAATTTCAGATTCTTCCAGGAGTCAATGGGCTTCGAGGCATATCCATTGGTACAGAACTTGTCTCAGGCATTGCTTGGTGAGGCTGGCATTTAAACATGGCAAACATGGCCTTCCGAAACCTGCCATAAGCAAAAGAAAAATACATTATTCTATGATGACATGAAACGTTTAAGGCATTTGCAGTTTGTCTAAAAACCCACTACTGTTGATGGGCATCTCTAAAGAAGTCACGGCACCCAAGTTCAACATCTCCAATTGAGAACCGTTATAAATATACAGACAGGTGGCATAGGTAAAGACCGGTTTTGCGCCACCAACACCAAACCTGGAGGACATCTGATAAACTCAATACCTATGTACGTTTAACATGACACCTCAACTGCCAAGTTCAGTAAGTTCATTTTTCACAGCTCTGGTCCTCTGTGCAAAGGCCAGTTCGATTTGAGGAGGCTTGAGGATGGCTGGTCTTTCCCAGAGAACTTCCAGCAGATCCTGACCTCAAAATATGCCCTTGGGTCTCCTTGTGTGCTCTGCCTCATCTGCAAGTTTGTGTGTTCTTCACGTAGCTACACAAAGCTGTTCTCTCAGATCTAAGCATTAGCATACACATTTAAACAGACACAGCAGCAGCGTTCTGTGATTCAGCAGGATTCAGCACAATTGGTTCATCATCCAACAGTAACAGAAAATGAAATAATCTAAACTTGACCCAGGAGTTCAGTGAAGGGACGAGAGCTTCTCTATTATACTCCGTGATTGACTGCTCCTGGTGAGTACACAACTAACTACCCACTGAGAGCCCAGAGTCTCGTCTGGGCTTGCTGCCTGTCTGCTCTTTTCTTTGGAAAACACCATTCCACATACCTCGGTGGGACAACCATCCAAACCCAGTTTACCAGTGACCAGCCAGGAACTTTTCTACCATGTGGGCATTTGAGATGAAGGCTGTCTTTGGATGCTGGGCGGGTAAAGTTTGGGTCTGGGTTGCCCAAGGATATTTCTGCCACCATGTGGAAAGAGTCTGTCACAAGAGTAGAGCTCTAAATATATAAGGTCTTGGCTGTTTTCAACAGTTTTATAAGCCAAATAACCTTAAACTAGGTTGTTGTCCTGGCTGGTTTGATGTCAACTTGACACAGGCTAGAGTCATTTAGGAAAAGAGAATCTCGACTGAGAAAATGCCCCCATCAGACTGACCTGCGGACAAGACTATGGTGCATTTTCTTGATGGACTACTGATGTGGGAGGGCCTAGCTCACTGTGGGCAGTGTCGTCCTGAGCAGGTGGCCCTGCATGCTATAAGAAAACAGGCTAAGCAAGCTTGTAAGCAGAACTACTGCATGGCCTCTGCATCAGTTTCTGCCTCCAGGTTTCTGCCCCGAGTTCCTTCCCTGACTTCTTTCAGTGATGGACTGTGGTGTAGAACTGTAAGCTGAAAGAAACCCTTTCCTCCACAAGTTCCTTTGGCCCATGGTGTTTTATCACAGCATTAGAAATTCTAACTATGACAGCTGTCAAAGTTTTCTGTCACCTCTGAAAGTCTTAGAACACTAGTCACTGCCTTTAACATTCTTTCTGTGTTATCATTTTATTCAGACACACAATAAACACTACTTACTTCTTATTAGCAGCAACATAAATACAGGGGTTGTAGAACGTGGAAGATTTTGCAAACAGCGGCGCTATGATAGCCATTGCAGGAGGAATTTTTTTGGGGTCTCCAAAACAAGCCCATAAGCACACGATGGAGTAAGGGGACCATGCCAGCAGAAACATCAGTATCATTATCACAGACATCTGCAAAAAGAGATAACCACCAGGACTAGCATCTACAGTGCTTACATGACTACTACATCTGCAGTAGCGTGAGAGTTCAGGCTAGAATTTTGCTGGCGACATGGAAGAGGCTGGGGCTCTCTGCCTTGAATGATCTTTGTTTCGGCTCCTGAGCTCATCTACGATAACAATTGCAAGTGGCTGTGCTGAGCCACATGGGATGTTGCTGCTAAGGGTGTGACACCCCTGCAGAGAACACCCTTTCATTTGGTGTGCTGGGGGAGCACACAAGGCTGGCTTCAAGCGAACATGCATGCAAACCCTCTCCACCCCACTTTGAGTCTCACTGACAACTGCCCACCCCCATTATTACTTACTAATCCCAACCGAACAAACTTTCTAAACTCCATGTGGAAACACAGTCCTGTGTTAAGCTCAGTGAGTTCTATCAGTAACCATGTGGCGGCATGTTTTACATACAGTACAAACAATGTGGAGAGGAGCCCTTTGCCCCGTGTGCATATGAAGGGAAAGTCTCTGCTGACAGAGTGGCCTGACCAGGGCAAATCAATGCACTCCAGGGTATAGGAAGGATCAGCTCCAAGGGCAAGACAATGTGAACGTTGTGTCCGGTGTGTTTGCACATACCAAAAGGAGACAGAAAGCTGTATAATCTAACCAAATACTGCTACCATACCTCAGGATGAGAGAGAAAGGTGTGTCGGGGCTGGGGCCAGGACCAGGACCTTGACACAGGAATCCTCAGTCTACAGGAGGAAGTCCAGGGGTCGGAGCACACAGAGACATCCAAGGAACAGACAGGCATAGTATTCAACCATATGGGGACAAACACCAGCAGAAAGAGCAAAGCAGTGAAAATAGGGGGAAAGGAAAGGACCCTGAGGTGGGGGCTAGGCTGGGACTTTTCAGCGATGTATATTTAAAGCTGTACTACCAACAACATTTCAAGGACTTTGACTTCTTGCCTTTGTTACATCTGCCTGGTCGGCCCAGTCTCTGTTGAGGTATGCAGTGCAGTTCCGGGCAGCATAAAGTCTCATGGACTGAGTGACGTGGTAATAACAGTAAAACATCACCGTCAAGGGCACAATGAAATTCACCACAATAACCATCATGGTGTAAGACACAAAAGATCTGGAAATAGGAAACAATGATCATGACAATTCATTTAATACCCTAAACCAAGGAAAGGGGAACAAGAAACAATTGCTAGAAATAATAGTAGCAGTCATTTTATTGGTAAAAAGCTTAGGAAGTATGTTTGACTTATATTTCACAGTTCACTTAGACCATTAAACCTGTGGGTTAATTTGTGCCAGCTAACTATCTTTGTAAATAAAGTTTTATTAAAACACAGTCAAGTACATTCATTTATATACTGTTGATGGCTACTGTCACAGTATGATAGCAGAGCTGAAGCGTTGCCTGAAGTTTGACCCTTTACAGGAACATTTTTAGAAGATTTTGTTTTTGAGTCATCTTTCATTTCCCTTAGTGAATGAAATGATCCTCATTTCCACAGAAAACCTAGAGGAGAGTCATTGACCCATGGCAAATCCTTGCAGGGACCCTTAGAATACTCTTGGACCCCAGACCATCTGGAAAAGAGAACATGGAGGTGGCCTAGGTCTGGGTTAGAGCTGCCTGCTCTCTGGCTTCACTAACCCTCTTCCCACGTGTGACCCAACTCTGAGATGAGTAAAGAGTGGGAGGGTGTCCCCACTGCTGCCTGAGCAGAGGACAGAGGACAGAGCAAAGGACTAAGGAAAGGGACAAAGGGAGCCAGGTGACCTTGACTTGCAAGCAAGCATAATCCGCTCTTTTGTGTGTCTCCATTTGTATCAGACCATCACTACCAAGGACGCCTTTGTCACAGTCTTTCTGAGGACACTCATGGGCAGAAGCGGGAGAGATGTCTACCTCAGGAGCATCTGACTATAAAATGGAAGCACATCCTTACGCATCGTTTTTCCGCCAGTTTATGGTACAGGTGGCCCCAGTGGGATCTGGGGCATAACTAGCCCACCCCACGATGGGCATCAAAGCCCAGAACAGGCCATTGATCCAGGCGCCCAGGATCATGCTGAGGTAAGTGTTGATGGTCATCCTTCCTCCTGTTGGGAAGCACATGAAGCATTAGTGTTGTTCTCAATGACAGGACTCGCTTTGGCTCCACTGATGACTCAAAATAGTCTTCAAGCACATTCTCTACAGAGTACCTTAGAGCACACAAAGCCTGCTGATGGGGTTTCACATTCAGACAAAAATGACAACCTAAAATCTCAATGATGAAAGTGTAGAGCATAAGCAGGAACAATAGCTTTCCAGGCCAAGGAAAACAAAGTCCCAAAGGGTGAAAGTGCCTGGCCAGTATCCAAGTGAGAGTGACCCTGGATGAAAGGTAATCAGGGCCAATCCTGCAGGGCCTTGAAGGACACCTATGAAACCTGGATAGTATTTTAAGTATTGGAGGAAGCTGTCAAAACCTTTGAACAAGGGTTTCTAGAGAAATAAGACTGAAGCCTGATTACAAACCATTATGCTTGTACCTTAAAATGAATACATGTTGAGTGACTGTTACATCATAGATGACTTCATTGAGAAGAAGAAACGCGCTATTACCTACATCAGGACAGCAGATGGTCAGGTACCGGTCCACTGCTACAACTGTGAGCAAGCCAATGCTCACCATTCCAAAAAAGATATTCAATCCAGCATAAACCTGAAAAACAAATGGTTAACAGTCCACCATGCCAACGCCCTCCCATGAAACATTTACATTTTTTTACTGTGTATATACGGTGTGTGTATGTGTGTACATGTATGTACATGTACATGCCATGCACATGTGTGAAGGTCAGAGGACAGTTTCTGGGAGATGGTTGTCTCCTAACATTGTGGGTTACAGAGAATGAACTCGGGTTGTCAGGCTTAACAGCAAGCATTTGTACTGGCTGAGCATCTTGCCAGCCCTAATCACTTGTAGTTTTGTCTCATTGTTAGAATACATTTCAAACATATTAAATGTTCATATATGTTGGAACTGTGGAACAAAGGTTATGGGGGTAACTAATCACTTTGGGGTAGAATTTGAGGCCTGCTCCACAGGAGGGAATTCACGCATGATACCATAAATATGGTAAAAAAGGAGAAACCTACCGCTGTTGTCTTCCTAAATGGGCGAGCTGCTAACTGCCTTCTAAACATGCTTAGACACACAGGCATGTGTTACCCTCTGCCCCTGGCCAGGGAAGCTTCTCTCTGCAGTAGTCAGCAGTTAATGCAGAGGCTCTTAGCTGGTCAGTGCTGAGAATAAGTTGCTGAGAATAATTGGGTACTTGGTCTGAAATGGATATCTTTATCAGTCCCTCCCCAACAAAGGGCTCAGGGAACATCACAAAAGAAGGGGCAGAAAGAATGCAAGAACTAGGGATGGGAAAGAATGCTATGCAGTGCTGTCCTCTGAATATGGCGTGGCCATTGCACCCACGAGTGCACAGCAGTTATGGTGACCTGCACAAGATGAAGCCAACAGGGTCATTTAAAACTCCACAGGCAACACTAATTTCATTCACTGGGTTACAGAGTATGTGTGAGAGTAAGATGGAGGGGTGGGGGATGAGAGGACATGAAGGGGGCAGAGGGATGTGCTGGTAATGCTTGGGGGAGTAATAGGTGGTGGAGGGTTTGGGGGGATATTATTGAGATACATGCTTACATATATAAAATTGTCAAATAAATAAAAGATATTCTATTATGGGCTGTAAAGACGGGGCTCATCAGTTAAGAGAATTTTGTTGCTCTTGCAAAGGACCCCAGCAACAACATGGCAGCTCCCAACTAACTGTAACTTCAGTCTGAGAGGGATGAGATATTGTCCTCTGACCTCTGCAGGCATCAGGCATACACATAGTATGCATGCATACATGCAGACAAAACACTCATACACACAAAAAAAAGACAAATATATAAACCTAAAAATTTTGAAGATAATTCTATTATGCAAACCCATATTTATTGCTATCCTATTTTATGATAGCATGGAAGTGGAACCAAACTCGATGTCATCAACAGATGACTGGTTAATGAAAATCCAACACATATACAAAATGGAGTATTATTCATCTGTAAAGAAAAATGAAAGTTTTGGGAAAAATGGGTGAACCTGCTAAGTGTAATATTAATGGATAAAGTTCAGAATAAAAATTGTGTGTTCTCCATCATATGTGGATCCTAGTCTGTTTTATATATATATATTTATATATACATATATATATGTAAACAGGTTCAGTATATAACTTGGAAAGTAGACCAAGAGTAGGTAATATTAGGTGATGAGGAAGAACAGATATAAACAAACACATAGAGCTGTTATTAAAAAAGGATATAAAGTGAATTGGCTTTCTATTTTTAACTCTAAAATGTTTTTCTTTTTTCAGGGTAGATAAGTAAATTTAACTTTCTGAGTATTAAAGTAGCAAGAACCATAAAAAATTAATGTAATTGATAGTAAAAGTATAAAACCATAAGCAAAGCTCTATCGCCTCAGAAAGGCCATTCTGGTTGTACAGAAGTTCACTGAGCAGCAGAGTTTGGAACTGGGCAGTGTTGAGCGGCCTCCTCAAATCAGCTGTGTGGTGTTCTTCTCTGTGTGTTAATTTTAAAAGTGGATATTTTTAAAACAGAAATGTTAAACCTAATCTTAGGTTTGATATTGCCTTCAATTTTGCTTGCTAGCATTTTCAATTAAAAGAATAAAGAATTAAGGTGGGCATGGTGGCACACACCTTCTACACCAGCACTAGGGAGACAGAGGCCAGTAGATCTCTGAGTTTCAGGCCAGCCTGGTCTACAGAGTAAGTTCCAGGACAGCCAGGGCTATACAGAGAAACCTTGTCTTGAAAAAAAAAAACCTATTTATTATTTTATGTGTATGAGTGTTTTGCCTGCATGCACATAAGTACACCATGTGTATGTGTGGTGCTGGATCCCCTGGAACTGGAATTAGGGGTGGCTGTGAGCCACCATGAAGATGCTGGGAACTCAGCTTAGGTCCTCTGTAAGGGCAGCAACCACTGAACTATCTCTCCAGCCTTAAGTGGTGGTGTTCGAAAGGGCAAATAAAGAAACAGTGAAGGGATAAGACAGGGACAGTGAGAAAAGGAGAAATCTCCAAAAGTGGAAAGGGGCGTTAATATGACTATGCACGGGGTTTGTTGATTACACTGGTAAGGAGTAGAAACAAACATTGTTTCTTCCTGAAAGGAGGCTGTGGTGCAAGACAGAGCAGGGTACCTACTGAGCTTTCAGAGAAATGGGTATCACAGAATGCCTGTGTTGACTGCCAACCCAAACTGGTGGAGTATTTCCGCACCTCCTAACAGAAGCCACATCTGAGACAACCATTCATTTACACGGTTGTTGTCTTTTTAATGTGTCTTCCATGTAGTGTTTACTGAAGCCCTGTTTATAAAAGAAAAATTCAGGAACAAATGCTTAGTCACAGGGGAATAAAGACGTATGTTGACAAAACAGAGTGCATGCATGTGGTACAAGACATACATACATACATGCAGGCAAAAGACTCTACACACAAATTTAAAATAAAAAGTATTAAAAAGTAAATGCATCCTCAGTCATTGCTGAAGCTATTTCCACAAAAGCAATGAATCTACTATCTTACAATATCTTGTTTTAAATTTCTAGATTTTTGTTGTTTTGTATGTGTGATGTATACGTACATGTAAACATGTGTGAGGTACACACACGTGTGAGCATTTGGGGGCCAGGGGTTGACATGAGTGTCTTCTCTCTTGCTCTCCACTTTTTAGTTTTATTTTATTTTATTTTTTAGGTTCTCTCCCTGAATGGGGTATTTGGCCAAACTGCCCTGCCCTGAAGCCCCTTGGATCCAGTCGTCTGCCTGCCTCTACTTCCCTCCAGCTGGAATTAAAAGTGTGTGCTGCCACGCTTGGCTTTTCCATGGGTGTTGGACCCTAACTCAGGTCATCTTGCTCCCACAGCGAGCACTTTACCCACTGATCCACTTTCCCAGCCCCAGTTCTTGGGATTTTCTTAAAAAGACATTTAAATTTGCATCTGTTTTCTTTACTTCATTTCATTTTCATTCCAAAGAGCTCCAATACCTGACAGCCTGTATATCCGAATTTCCAACTTCCATGCAGATCTGAAGCTGCAGACATGGGATAGCCAATGCTACTGACCCCTATATCAGTGAGAGCCAGGTTAATAATCACCGCATTCGTGGGTGTCCGCAGTTCCTTGTACTTAATGAAGATGCCCAGAACTAGTATGTTGCTGAGAATGCTTATTATACCTAAGGATACACACAAAAGGATCATGCATTTTGTTTAACGTTAATATTTACAATAGAATAAAAATTAAATATTTAAGTTACTTCAAAAAAGCTATCAATCCAGCTTAGTCCTTCGGTTTGAAGAGGTCCTGCTCTTCTTAAAACTGAAATGAAATGAAAACACAAAGAATCTGTTGATTGTGGAAGCCAGCACTGAAGGCTGGCTCAAATGTCATCACCATTGACCGTCTGTCCCTAAATACTCCTGTAGCTTTCATGACTCCAGCATGTTGGGATTTTTAGGATAGAGGAATGACCAGCTACCCTCTCCTGTGGCAGACTAAATTCCTCTTCTTTCTGCTTCGGTTCCTTTCTCAAGCCTCAATCAGTATTCCGTCCTAACAGCATTCTGTCACAGTTATATTTTTTATTTGGTTCATTATCATTAGGCACATTAAGCATAGTAAGATCATGTGACTCTCCCAATATTTCTTAAAATTCAACATGTCAAAATTGAAGTTCTTCATTCAATGTGCACACATGCATGCGCGCCACACACACAAACACACACAATACTAGAATGCATACTGCAATATTTGGCCATCCAGACAATAGGCCGAGACAGATTTCTGGTTCATTGGAACATCACATCTGATGATACCATAGCTATGCGATCCTCAGTCTTGGAATCAAGACACTCAGCATTTTCAGTGTCCCACCGCTGGACAGGCCCAGACAGCTTCTTAGCTTGAGGACTAACGTTACTAACCAGCATGCTGGTGTGGCCACTGACAATAAGAACCATCATTGAGCACACTGGGAGCAAATGTTAGCCACATCAACATCCCCTACATGCTGAAAGCATGCATGTTTTTCATGAGCCAGATGTAGGCCATCCTCAGGTCCCAGTGGTAGAGGCTGCTGTAAAATAATTTCAATGGAGAAGCTAGAACCATTACTGGACTTCTTTCTAGAAGGTTATGCAACAAACAGAAGAGAATTGTGTTTCCCAGGAAAAGAACTACTTGATGAGCAATCCCCAGTTACTGTCCAAACCAGGGGGAGTAATCCCAAACACCAACACATGGAAGGATCAGCTAAGTCAGAACTTCCAGTCTATCTTGGTGCTCCCATCAAACTTTGTTAGCATCCTTTTACTCCAATCTTCCATGTCCCTGTTCTCTCTCCTCCACATGGCTGGTACACTTGCTCCATCAAATAACAAACAATAGATCTACTGGAAGCTTCCAGTTCTCCCAGTGCTTGAAGAATGAAAAGCCCAGTGTCCTAACCTCATTGTCTAGGCTCTTCGCCCAAATCTGTTGTTATCCTCTTTCCACACACATGAAATAAGCCCACTGTTCCAGCAGTCTGCAAATACATCAAGCGACAAATCTTGACTTCGTATTTTTCCCACAACACCCTGTGCTGTTCCCACAACACCATGTAAATGCTAGCCATCCTTTAAAGTTCAGGCCAAGCCCAATGTAGTTCTGAAGCAGCCTCCTATTCATGGGATTCTATGTTCTTCTCCATCCGTTCCGAGGGTGCTTGCTTGTATTATCTCGTTCTGGAGTGATGCTAAGTCATCCAGCTCTTATGTTGTCCCACCTTCTACATCTCAGGCTCCTAATGAACTCTATCTTGAGTATGTGCCACACAGCACATTTTTGATGAATGGAATACCACTAAAACTCCAGTCAGCCCAATTTCTATTATTCCTTCAAGCACCATGACAGCAGATTTCAGCCAACCTTTCACCGCAATTTTACAATTCACCCATGATGAATTATTTCAAATCCATACACTTATCATACTCCCAATTCTCAGCCTTAAGTGATGGAAGAGAGAGTGCTCAAGCATATTAAATTAACAAAATGTCTGTAGCAATGGAAAATGGTAAAAGTGTACTGGAGCCCAAATCCAAATGAGAGATTAAAATAAAAATTGAATCTGGGGGTGGCAGAGATGGCTTAGTGGCTAAGAGCACTTGCTGCTAATCTAGACAGATGGCCTGAATCCTGTTCCCAGCATCTGTGTTGAACAGCACAGAATCAGCTGTAACTGCAGATCCACGGGACCTGACACCTTCTTCTGGCCTCTGTAGATATACATGTGACAATCATTCATCAAGACACACACAGACACAGAAGTAAAAATAGATTAGTACAACTAGGCCAGGCATAGTTCAGAAGCGAGAAGATCTTGAGTACAAGGCCAGCCTTAGCTACATAGATAGTTCTAGGCTAGTACAGCAAGCTCCTGGTTCAAAAGAATTAATTAAATACATTTATAAAATCAATAAACTCAACAGTAAAAGAATCTACATAGGCACATGGTGAAAATAATAAACGGAATGATACTTAAGGGCATGCACTCTTCTCCTCCATTTTCATTTTTATTTGGGAGCTCAAGTAGTTTTTTGTTAAAGGAGGAAAATGAGGAGATGGGAAGAACAAGAGATACTTGACACAGAGAACAAAGCAGAGGTGAGATGCGCTTCCTTCCGTTCCTCTACAAAGATGATGTTCCTCTACATCAGAGCAAAGGTCGCATGCTCTGATGCTTCCTAACAAAACTGACCAATCAAGTTACAGAAGGGAGTGTTAACAAGTAGGCCTCTGTTACAGCCAAGTACCACTTATAAGCGTGTGCCGGGAAAATCTCTTAAGCTCTTCGTCTATATGAATCAGGAAACAAAACTCAAAAGCAGCTACAAGATCTTCTTAGGAAATTTCCTTCACATACTGATCTTGTGAGCAGATTTTTCCGCTCTGTATGTAGTCTCACTACATAGCCCACTCAACTCTGAAATCCTCAGCAATTCTCCTGCTTCAGCCTCCAGAATACCAGATAAATTTTGGATTTTCCCTGTCACCTACAATTAGCTGAACCAAAACTTGTTCAGTGTCTCCATGTGATTCTAGAAACGTGGGCCCCCAGCACTCGGGAGGCAGAGGCAGGCGGATCTCTGTGAGTTCGAGGCCAGCCTGGGCTACCAAGTGAGCTCCAGGAAAGGGGCAAAGCTACACAGAGAAACCCTGTCTCAAAAAACCAAAAAAAAAAAAAAAAAAAAAAAAAAAAGAAACGTGGGCCCACTTTTTGCCTCTTACCACACAGAAGTATTCAAGTGAATTTATCACTGTACCACTAAAATTAAAAGGAACTTGGAGCCCAAGTCAACTGTGAGGTAAAAGCTAGACAGCTGTAAAGTAGACAATATATCTACTTTATATATCTCTCCCTGTTTTTAAAAATATGATTGAAATTTTCAGAAAAGCCAATCCAAAAGACAATGAACCCAATGTAACAGTTACTAAAACCCGCCACTGCCTACAGTTTGAGATTAAGTGGTTGCTGATCATAAAAGCCATGTCACTCACAGAATTTGTCATTTCCCTCACGCTCTTCTCTACAAACAAGCCTTTATCTTAATTTAGTATCTGTACCAACAAGAGCATATATGCCCAACATCTATCCATGCCCCTCAGGTGCCTCGATGACATTTAATATACTCCTCCTAACAATCATGGCAGATCCCTTATTATCATTATTTTACAAATGAGAAAATGCAAGAGTAAGAAGGTGAAAGATCTTGTGCACACTTTCAAAGACACTAAAAGCCCACCCCTCCAGCTCCCGCTTCCCATGACTGCCTGCTGGAGGATCTGGATTTGCATACTGTATCTGCACACCACACTTTCTTTTTCAAACTTGAGCTTTGCCTCCAGTACCTTTCAATCCTGAGTTAGAGTCTACCAAGAAGAAAACTATGCAAATTACACATGAGAATGGTAAATGATATAAAGCATGCTTCTACCATGGCGCACATTCAGCTCATGCTTACATTTAATGTAAGAACCAGATACATGACAATTTTTATTCTAAAACTTCATTTTATAGCGTTTCTTGACCCTTTGCTCTCATTTATTAAAGTCTTCCATGTCAAGGGGCAGCGTTAACAATGCTTTCACTTATTCTTTCTTTTCCACTTTCTGATTCTTACGGCTCCCTTGGTGACCAGCTAGCCCACACCGCACGCCTGTACCAAGCACCTCCACTTTTCTTCCATCCTAGAAGCAGGTAACTGAATAAACACACCCGTACCTGCCACAATCAGGTAAGCTGCAATGATGCTGTGTTCGGTCTTGGAGAAGACAGAACTGTCTTCATCCCCAGAGCCTGAGGTGTTTAAATCGGAAGTGTCGCTCAGCATTTCGGAGCGTCCAGACCACCTTCGGAATAGCCTTCGGGTGGTGGCGAGCAGCCTTGATAGCCTGTCAGGAAAGTTCTTTCAGGACAAATCATTTCCACTTCTAGACCTCAAAGAAAGGCTTTTTCATTAGAGGCCCTCCATTAACACACTTAATTGGGCTGAAGAGGAAAAGATTTTAATTCCTAGAACAAGGGGAAATCTCCTTAAAGAGAAATCCCAGCCACCACACATCTCAAGCAATTTAGCTCCTGTCTTATATTTATAAGCAGATTACCAAGCAAACCATTCTATTCAAACAAACAAAAACAAACAAATGCAACTCAGAAAAGCCGTCAGGAGCTGACTGAGTATCATTCGGCCTGATATTGACAATACTCCCATCTCTGCTAGCTATTCAGTGAAGGACTGCATTTTTGTACTCAAGATTGAACTGCTACGGACTGGGTGAGTTCCTTCACCTCCGTTCCCTTTGTGTTTACTTTTCCTAAACATTTGAATACGCTATGGACTCCTTACTTCCAAATCTCTCCATGAAAGGTACCAATATTGCCTGGTGTAATCCTCATGCTTTCTTTTCTACTCATACGAAAACATAGCCTAAGAAGTTAAGGTTTTTCCCACTTTGCTTTCAAATAAAAATGAGGGGATCTACTATGTGTAACCGGCATGTCTCTGTGCATGTAACACACAAACACATATGGTGCGGCTTGCTTCCCCAAAATACCATCCCATAAATACCAGTCTAAGCATGATAGCCGTGTTCCACAGCGTGGATATGACATGCTCTATGCCACCTGTTAATTCTCCCACAATTTAACATGCATGTAAGTTCACATTTGGTCAACCACTCAGTTTATCAAGTACAGGATAATCTTAAATAGTCTATATGGTCACATGAGAACCTGGTATGAACATGCATTGCTAGGGGAAAGGGGTATCTTGATTACTTTCCAATATTAAACTATAATTCTGTCAGCAGAACTTCAAAGCAAGGCCCAAACGTCACCAAATTTCAGTGCAGCGTGTAACAGAGCCACTAGAGGGCTGTACTTGCTCATCACCATTTCATTAGAGGGCCTTTCTGGTTGCAGTTCCATCTAGGAAACAGGCTGGGCTAGCTGACCAGTATTTGAACTTTTAAAAATGTGATTAAAAAGTGCTTGTTTTTAATAATTGAATGTGAACCAGGAATATGAACCTATCATGTAAATCTCCTCAGTATTCCAGTTCAGGAGAGGTCGATTTGACTTTGAACTAAAATATTTCAATAAAAACCTGGACCTGACAAGAGGGGTGAGATACAGAAATGTTTAAGGACTAAACTGTGTAAGATAAAAAGAGAAATTACACTGAGCATGGTCGTGCACTCTATAATCCCAGCACTCAAGGCCAGCCTTGGGTATAGAGTTTGAGGTCAGTCTGGTATATGAATTATGTCTCAAATAAACTAATTGTAAAAGTGTGTAATCTCCGTTTGTCTAGCAGTCTCCACTGCCTTTGCCATTTTAACAGCTCTTATTAATGTTGCACCCGTCCTTTAGTGCTAACGCCCTTCACAAACTGACGAAGCAGACAGAACGGCTGG
>CABHPR010130026.1:0-40061 GCA_902168415.1 Peromyscus melanophrys | reverse complement strand
GCTGAAGGAACATTGAACCTGAAGGAGTCTTTGAAAAGTATTTGTTATTTAATTGGAGGCAGCTGTTCTTAAAAAGTTACCAAGGTTTATAAGGTCTTTAAAATATCTTTTTACCAGTATAGGATCTAGCCTTGCAATATGTACAAAATACATAATATGAAGTTCCTACAACATTCTTTGCTATTACAAACACTAAATATTATAACCAATATATTCATGAAATCATGGACAATTAAATTTGGATTTAATTGCTAAAAATTAAAAATATATTTTATTTGGTTGGCCCTCTGGGCCCAAATTCCTTAGAAATGTCATCATTTATTATAGTAAATTTGAAAGCACATACATTCTCAAGAAAATAGTGAATGCAGCATTTTCCCACCTTGTCCTTGAATTCTTGCCAAATATCATCGAACATCAGATACATATTGTAATAGCAGATTTGCTTAAATGCCGCTATTAATCTAATCTTTAACCTTTAACATTTTGTTCGAGGGATTTCGGGAAGAAACTTTACACAGATATCTAACATCCGGAACGACCAGAGCCAAACACAATGATCTTACAATTGAAGGACAGCCAAGATGCACATTTTCCGAGCATGCTTTTCCTTGGAGTCAGGATGAAGATGAAATATGGCTTTTACGAACACAATCTTCATAGAAAAGGCCTTTCTTGTCACAGTGCCGGGCTGATTTTCAAGCCAAGGGCACAGTGCTGTACTGTACTCTTTGCAGGTCTATTTTTAGGTTTCCATTTCTCAACAGGATGCTCTGGGTTTTGAGTTAGTGACATGCAGGCTGCATAGTGTGGTGGAAAGAGCAGACGGGCTGCTCTGTGCATCTCCAGGAGATTGGCGCTCTCCACCTCGCGGGAGCTGCGATCACCTGGCCCTAGCCTACACTGTAGTCTTGGAGAAGACAAGACACATTTGGACTCATCTTCTAGTTGCCTTGTCCGGATTTCCTAAGAGCTCGGCCACCTTAGGTTATCTATTAGTCATGCATTGCCAAGATCTTCCAGTGATGCCCCCAAGGGGTCCAACAGGGCAGCGAAAGTGATTTAGTTTAGATTGAGAGAGAAGCCACCAGGCAACAAAGGTACACTGATGGAAAATACCTAGTGCCATTCATTTGTGTTTGAAATGGAACACAGCGGACATAGAAGTCTGTAAGTAAATAAATAAATGCATTTCTCTTTTATATCATGGCATTTCACTGAAAATATTGAAAAATGAACATTTTAAAGCCAAAGAAAAAGACAAAGAAGCTACTTCAGTGTGGGCAGAGTCTCTGAGAGGGAAATTTCTCATGTCATAGTTTTGTGTTATTTTCCCAGAAGGAAATTGCTAGATTGTTCAAGAGTAATTTTGGAATCTGTTATGAACACCACTTTGACTTTATGAAAAGTTTGGAGCATACATACTCCTAAAATATTTTCTTTATCTTTGAGCGAGATGTCAGTTTTCTGCCCTCGATGTTGGAACACAGCATCTTCTCCCAGCCCACATTAACTTGGACTTCGTCTGCATAACAGCGCCATCTTGTGGTTGGTCGTCATTTTTCCATGTTCCATCCATTGCGTTTTCACAGTGATAGGCACAAACAGGACTCCCTATTCTAATTTTCTCCATAGGCTGAACAGAATCACGCAGGAGTGAAGAATAGGCTCACAACTTTCCACAAAAGACTATAGATGAGTGAGGTTGGAAGCAGGTCAGGGCAATAAATTCTCAAAGCCTGACATCAGGAATGTACTCTAGTCTAGAAAGGCTCCTGTCTTGAAGTTTCATAACCCAAACAGCTCCGCCAACTGGGGATCAGGTGTTCAAATACTTGATAGAGCTCATGGTAGACATTTCTCACTTAAGCCACTACAGTTAGAAATGAAGACTGTTTTTAAAGTATATCCAAAACTACAGACATGCCTATATGATTTTAATGGATTTTTATGCAAAAATCTTGGCTTGGGTATCTGACATGGACACATGGTACCCATGTTTCAGGGGGTATTATAATGTTTACATAGATTGGCATATGATGTGTGACATGCAGTTGGGCTTTTTCCTGGGTCCCCTGATGTTTGAGGCCTGTTTGGCTGAGGAAATACAGATGCTATATTGTGTGACAGATACGAACAGGGACAGGCCAAGCTGAAAGGGGACTGTGAAGCAAGAAGGTGGCATATCATCGGCTCTCTCTCTCTCTCTCTCTCTCTCTCTCTCTCTCTCTCTCTCTCTCACACACACACACACACACACACACACACACACACACACACACACTTTGGAAAAAATAAAAACACCCCCCCAGATGCGTCACTACTGGTATCATTTGAACAACCCACCAGGAAGAGATGGAGGGCTCCCAGATGGTGAGAGGCACTTACTTGACAAACATCCCTTGTTTTTCTTGAGAGGGAGAAGCCCTGATGTCATTACATATACAGATGAAGCCACCTTTAAGCATTTGGTAAAGCCTGAACGATGAACGAGCTAGCCCATGCAGACAAGAAAGCCTTATACAGCTTGTCTGTACACATGGACCCAGGGGGTTTGTTTTCCGTTGTTTACACTGTAAAATCACAAACAGTGGCTTCCCAAGAGACTGTCTTTGCTTCCCCCACTGTCTACTCCCAGCAGCTACCAGAAAGCCGCTTCCTCCCACAGCTGCAGCAGAATCCAGCTTCCTCGGGGTTCCTCCCTGGGAGGGACTGAGCTGTTAGGAATGAGTTGCGCACCCACTGCTAAGTAATGTTCTGTCTCCAGCATGGTATTTCCACTGGAAAATGTGCTG
Source organism: Peromyscus melanophrys (assembly GCA_902168415.1). Lineage (NCBI taxonomy): Eukaryota > Metazoa > Chordata > Mammalia > Rodentia > Cricetidae > Peromyscus > Peromyscus melanophrys. The sequence goes on along the minus strand of CABHPR010130026.1, from coordinate 37,266 downwards.
TGCACTTGGCTGTGGTGACAGTGGTATTTACCACACATCTGCCTCACAGCTCCAAGGCCCAGTTCTAGGCTGGCAAGTGGTCTCCAAAGACTCTCTGCCTTCATTAGAGCCAGACAAGAGCAAACCAAGGTAGGGCTGGCAGAATCCACTGGGGACGTTAACCAGGGGAGCCTATAGAGAGGCAGGACAGCTTCCAGACTGCAGCGGCATCTACCACTGCCCACAGAGTCGCCTGAGCCACGAGTCTGCAGAAGGGGTCTTGCTGTGGGAGCAGCCTGGAAGGGTGAACATTTGTTAGGGCTTTGCTGGAATTCAAGCTAAAGCCTCAGCTTCCCTAGTTCATTCCCAACAGCTCCCTCGCTCATTAGAAACTACGGTTAAATCCGAACCGTTCCACGACACTCGAGAAATGTGTTTTTGATAGTAACATTCCTTTTTGCTACACAGTTATGTCTCATCACGACCATGGTAAGCAAATTGCTGCTGCACAGCATAAACCAGGAAATGAGACAGAAGACATGAATCCTCTCTAATTTGCTCCTGAGTAATACCAGTGTTCTCCATCATTGAAAACCCAGACCAGCTCTCCCCACACGCATCAGGATCTCACCATCTTCTACCACACCACGCCCCAACCCCGCACACCCAAACCATTAAGTTTTTTAGGAAGAGCTGGCTCCAGGTAATCCTTCAGTCACCAGTTACTTTTAGACATGATATTTACATTCCAAATGAATTCTTGGGTTTTATGTTGATACCTTATCTTTGAATACTCAACCATGTTGACTCGTAGGGGTAGAAAACATGGCCCAATGACACTGGATATTAAAATTACCTGCACTCATACTCCTTAGGAATATTCTGAGCGTGGTTTGATTAATTTTTATTATAGTCATTGAAAACTTGATTAACGAAAACAATATAAATTTTAAGCTTCTTGGGGCTAGAGAGATGTCTCAGCAGCTAAGAACACTTGCTGCTCTTGTAGAGGACCTAGGTTCTGTTCTCGGTACCCACATGGTGGCTCACAGTCATCCAGAATAGTTCCAGGGGCTCTACACCCTCTTCTGACATCTGAGGACACTGCATGTGCATGGCACACATGTATGCATGCAGTCAAAATACTCACACACATAACATTTTTATAAAATTCTATCTGGGGTAGTTTGAATGCAATTGGCCCCCATAAGCTCATAGGGAGTGGCACTATTAGGAGGTGTGGCTTTGTTGGAGTAGGTGTGTCACTGTGGCTTTGAGGTCTCATAGATGCTCAAGCCATGCCCAGTGAGACAGTCCACTTCCTGTTGCCTGCTGATCAAAATGTAGCCAGCACCATGTCTGCCTGCACGCCACCATGCTCCACACCATGGTGATAATGGACTGAAACTCTGAATTGCAAGCCACCACATCAATTAAGTATTTCCCTTTGTAAGAGCTGCTGTGGTCATGGTGTCTCTTCATAGCAATAGAAACCCTAACTAAGACACCATCTTAAAGTGTAGAGTTTTGTTAAGTGTATTCATATTGTTGTCCAAGTTCTCCATAAATTTTTATTTTATAAAACTACAATTCTATACCCATTAAACAATTCTCCATTAGCCTCTCCACAGCAGTCCCAGCTCTTGGCAAAACTCATTCTACTTTGCATTTCTATGAATTTAACCCCTTTAGGTATTTATGTAACTAACCATACAACATTTGTTTTTTCATGGTGGATTTATTTCACTTAACATGGTATCTTCAAGACTCATTTGTGCTGCAGTATGTGATAGAATTTCCTTCTTCTTCAAGACTGAATACTTTTCATACACACACATACATAACCCCCCCACATACACATAAACACATACACACACATATACACACACATATAGACACATACACACATACATACCCACATACACACACATACACACATACATACACACACATATAGACACATACACATACATACACACACAATCATATACACACACATACACATACAAACACATACACACATACACCACACACACACACACACACACATACATACACACACAAACACATACCCATGTACAAACCCACATACCCACACACTCCACCTTGTGGTCACTCATTCATTTCTGGATTGTGTTGCTCTCATCCCTTGTCTGCAGTGACTAGTGTTGCTATGAACAAGAGAGAGATTACTTTCAGTCACTGCTGATGCTGTGGCAATTCTTTCCAATGCTCTGAGTGTGACCACCCACTTCTTGTAGCAGTTTTTACAGTTTTACCATCCTATCATCAGTGTGCAAGGATTCTAGTTTTTTCTCACATCTTCACGAACACTTGTGTTTTGCTTTGTTTAAAAAAAAAACAGATTTAAAAACAACAAATACTTGTTTTTCTTGATTTCAATTGAGAAAAAGGGTTTTTTTAGTCAATCCTTCGTCTAAAGCTCTCTGATAGCATCTTTGGTTTTTATTGAATATTCATCAGGGATTAAGTTGTCTTTTAAATATTTTGTCATGTGCAAAAGTTTCCTGGTGATTCACCTTGACAAGAACACGCTTGCAAACTTGAAGTAGTTGGTGTGCTTCTGCCATTTTGTTTTAAAAACCTGAGTTCAGAAAACAAATATTGGGGCCTGGGTCTTGGTCAGCCTGCTTTCCCTCTTCCGTCAGTCTCAAACTCAGAATTCCTTCAGGCAATGGGGGATTTCCGATAACCAAAGCGAGCTCACCCTCTTCCTGAGGGCAATCCTCTCCCATGGTTCCCTCTGAACACAGAGAAGAGTCCAGAAGGACTGAGTGATGAGACTCTGTAACTGCCCATTGAGTGGCTGTCTGTTATGCTTTTCAGCATGTTAATGAGTCAAGATTTTGTGGCAGAGGGTCTATAACTAACCTAGGGCAGTAAATGAGAGCGATGGCTGTGCTCTTGGGATGTTCTCTGTAGGTAATGTGTGGCTTGCAAAGTGTGACATTTTAAGTAAACTTTATTCTCTTGGTATTTAAAAAAGCATAAAGGCAGTAATGAAATATAGAACACAACGTTGGTTGATACAAGGATTCCTGCCTCTCATGCTAAATAACCAGAACTTACTTCTTCATCTTGAAATACAAGGCTCTTCCCTGGTAAGTGAGTCATAAAACTTTTATGGAGTGTGCCCTAACTTTACTGTAAAAATATGCTCCATTTTTATGGCAAAGGTGACTCAGAACTACCTTGTGAATAATAGGACAACATATTCAAGCTATTAAATTTACCTCTTTGGACAACACCTAAGCCTTCCTGATCCTTACATATCTCCTTTGTGGAGATAGGGACAGAGAGGAATCTGTATTGGCTGTTTCCCCCAAAACTCAACAGTTTCTGACTCAAGAAGTAACTGAGTCTAACGTTGGTAGGCACAGTTAGATTGAAAGAAGGCTTTGAAAGGGAACACCATCTATTGCACAGAGAAATGTAGCCCTCTTCCTATATCCATCCATATGACTGTGCAAGCTGACCTAGGCCTGTCGGGGAGCCATTCCTACAGATGGAGAACTAAATGCTCACGAAAAGAAGCTAATTAAGATAGGGAGGTGCTTGTAATGTCTTAGAAAATTTCATCCAAGGCTTGCAATTCTCGGATTTTGTCAAGTTCCTGCACATTTCTCGAGGAAGCACCAACAAGTCACTGTCTGCCTTTCTCTGTTTCTTCTTCCTAAACGTACGTACTCTGAAAACATTTGCATTAAATGTACATGTCTTAAATAAATAAAAAATAAAACTAGAAAGATTAGCCTGAAGTTTAACACACACAGTATGTGGGGTTGAACTTGAATGTTATTTCGTGACAATTTATATCCTCCAAAGTGGAACAGAACAATCCTGTAACAGGCACAGGGAAATTCCATCCAAATGCCCTGTGAATAAAATGCATAATTCATTTTGTAAATATCCCTGTGGCTTTCAATTTATGTGTACACCACTCTAATTATTTCTGAGACCATTTCAAAGGGCATGAAGGAGCTTTTTGGAGTGATGGATCTGATCCCTAAAGGAGGTTATACAAATCATACATGTGTTAAAATTCATAGAACTAGCTACCAAAAGAAAGAAGTTAATTTTTTGCACCATTATAATTTTTTAAAAAAATGACTTAAAATAGAGCATTTGTTACCACAAAACACTCAGCTTCCTTATAATACCCAAGTGCATGCATGAACGTGCTCCCTCCTGTTAGCATGAAGGCTGGGGAGACTGCTGATTAGAAATCGTACTTACTTCAAAGGCCTGGGCTTGCTCTATTAAAACACTGGTGCATTAACCAACATTTGTTAGCTCAAACTTGTTAAGTGCTTGCTGGAGATCTCCCAGAAATTCCCCTCTGTTGAAGAGCGAGGGACTTTGGGGAGTCTGGAGGAACTCCAGTCCGATCTCCTGCTTCCTTTGCAGAATTGGATTCATCACTCTTTTCTCAGAAGGGCTACTGCGAGGACCCCTGAGCAGGGTCCGAGGCCTCTGTGAAGAGTACCACTCCCTGCAAGGATGGGCACCCTCCTGACCAACTCTGTCGGTTCACATCCTAGCTAGCAGCATGCTGCCTGCACCCTGGCTTCCTTGCTGAAGAGGAAGAACAGAAGGGGAGCTAGGGATCTTCCTCTAGTTCCTCAGGATGCATTATTCAGACGTCATCTCACTGTATAGCTCTATTCTGGCTTAGAACTCACTCTGTAGACCAGGCTGGCTTGACCTCACAGAGATCTGCCTGCTTCTCTCTCCTGAGTGCTAGGATTAAAGTGCACTACCAAGTCTGGCTTCCTTAGGATAGTTTAAGAGCCAAGAGTCTCTAAGACTCCGAAGAGTCTAGCACCTGCTATCTCTGCTCTTTCTACCTGGGGACTGACATTGGCTAGCTGGGGAAGTTTTTTGGAGCTGGGACGTCAGGCTCCAGGTGCAGGTGCAGGTGCAGACACTCAGGCTCAGGCCTAGGAATAGTTAGTAGGCAATCACTTCAGTTGGTCCATGGCCAGGCTATATTAATGGTCTGGAAGCTGGACACAGCCCCTGGGGGGCTAGACACCAGTGATACAGTGTGGGTAAGCACATCAGCTCTCGTAGGATTCCAAGACTCTTGGGCTTTGCTTTCCCCTTTTCCACATTTTTTTTTTCTATTCAACCTATGTTGAGTCTGCGACCCTGAGGATACTAGAGGAAAGTTTCATGGCTAAGCCCAGTCCATATTTTCTTCATTTTTGGTAGATATGTGATTACAGGGAAGTGATTTTTTGTTTGTTTTCAAGGCAGGCTTTCTCTGTATAGCCCCAGATGTCCTGGGATTCACTCCGTAGACCAGGCTGGCTTTGAACTCACAGAGAGCTGCCTGCCTCTGCCTCACGAATGCTGGGATTAAAGGTGTGCGCCACCACCGCCCGGCAGGAAAGTGGTTCTTAACTCTGGGAAAGTCGGGAGCAAAATGGAAAGTGGGAGTGCACGCATAGCTTCAAAAAACTAAAGCATAGCTGCCATGGTGGCGTCTGCCTGTCATCCCTGCATCGTGAAAACAGAGGTAGAAAATTCACAAGTTCAAGGCTACTTTCAGCTACATAGCAAGTTCACGGATAGTCTGGGCTACGTGAGAAAAAAAAGTTAAGAATGTTCTCTTAGGGTTTTTACTGCTGTGAAGAGACACTATGAACACAGCAGCTCTTATAAAGAAAACATTTAATTGAGGTGGCTCACTTACAGTTTCAGAGGTTTAGTCCATTCTCATCATGATGGAGAACATGGCAGCATGCAGGCAGACATGGTGCTGGAGCTGAGAGCCCTACATCTTGCAGGCAACAGGAAGTCGACTAACAGTCACACTGAGGGAAGCTTGAGCAAAAGAGACCTCAAAGCCCTCCCCTACAGTGACACACTTCCCCCAACAAGGCCACACCTAATAGTGCCACTCCCCTTGGGGGCCATTTTCTTTCAAACCACCACAAATGTCAACAATAAATGATATGAGAAATAAGACAAAGCATTCTTAACCAGGAAGGGCTATGGACATCTTTAGTAGTCTAGAAACACTCCTCTGTAAGAGGTTTTAAAGGAATAGGTCTATAAAGGAAGCCATATATATATATATATATAATACAGGCACCCCTAGGTCTAGGCTCTAACAGTGGTCTTTGTGAAACAACCTGGGGTTTGTGTTGTAGAATATTATTTTAAGATGTGTTATTTTTGTTTAATGATACAAAGGTGTGTTACATTTGTTTGATTAAATAAAATTCACCTGTGGTCAGGAGGCTGCGTCAGCAACTAGCTGACAGGAGGTGGTAGGGAGAAGCCAGGTGGAGAAGGGCTTTTAAGTCGGGGTGAGGAGAAGGATGAGGGCTTTTTGGAGGGCATGAGCAAAGAGAGGAGGTGAGCTACTTGCTATTCTGCCTCCTTGAGGAGCAGAATTCCACCTCAACCTTTGAATCTTGAGTTCTTTAGAGGGATGAGATTTAGATAATTTCCCTTGGTAGCTTTGAAAGAGTCAGTGCCTGAGGGAACAGAATCCCCTCAGGCTGTGGCCTTTGCAGCCAAACCAATGCTGGTATCCATGGGTTGCAGTTGCTGATTAGGACAACGGTGGCTTAAAAGGCAGCAACAGTTTAAAAAAAAAAAAGAAGAAGGTCAACAGGTTTGCACTGTTACGTATTTTGATTTTCCAAGAAAATGCAGCCACTCAAATTGCAGAAACAAGTTTCCTAATTTTTGAGTATCAACATCAAGTTTATATAAACACTGAGCCAACCTGAGCAGGTGTTGGCTGGTTTGACTGCAGGTCTAACATTGGAATCCAGTAATACAGACTGCAGGGGACCCTTGCCAAACAGGAAGTGACACATTCTCAGATGCTGTCAACAGACTGGGGCCACCACCATGGCCAAGCCAGGGAGTCTAACATGCCACTCTCGTCTGAGGAGAAGAGGACAGAGGAGACACATGTGCTCATGTATCCCATGTGCTTGGAGTGGTATTGTCATTTTCTTTCCTTTGGTGTTTAAGGATTATCTTCCCACTCACCCTTGTGATTTATATATATGCATGTTTATTTATAGAGATATTTTGGTAATTTGTTAACCTTGGCCTTTAGAAACTCCAGAGTTTCAATTCGCTTTTATCATGTATTTCCCACTAACTCTTAGCAAATGGCTTCCTCAGCTTGATAGAGAGAGAAGGGACAACGTCAGAGGATGTGTGTACAGTCAGGGACAACATGGGAAACAGACAGAGGTCCCGTGTGAATAAACATTTCTAAGCTATAAATCTCTGTGGAGGGTTTTGCCTGTTCTGAGCATAATTAAAGCAGATAAGATCCAATACTTACCATTTCAAACAACTAAACAACATACTGATCTCAAGAAACAGCCATACTGTCTGCTCGCACATGGTCGCTCTCCACATTCCAGCGAATGGAAGTCAGACCATAACGAGAGTTACTTACTGTTTTGAATGAATGAATCAATGAAGTGTCCAGGGATGACTTTTCTTACATAAGTGGCTTCAAAATGGTTTGCCTGCTATGTGCAGTAAAGAATTGTGTGTGTGTGGTGTGTTTAAAATGGATTTGGTATTACAGCTTTCTAGACAAAAGTTTCCGGAGACAGTACTAGCTTTCACAAGAGTCATGTTCTAGAGGTCATGCCAACGCAGCCACTCAGTTTCTTCACTGCTGGTGTCGTTCACTCAAGGAACCATGGAGGGACTATTCATTAAGTGGCAGACACAGGTGTTATATCTAAGGCCATGCAGACAAAGCAAGACAATTCTGATGTCGCTCGTTAGGAACTGAGCACGTCGTACACAGGGAATGATGGAGTCACAGAGGAATCACACTTTGGGGCTGTGACCTTAGAGGAGCAGGAATGTTCTGAGTGAAGACTCAGTCTAGATCAGCTCTTGTGAGCACCTCAGTACTCTCCAGAACAGGTACTTGAACAGAAAAGATCCGGAAGTCAGGGGCCTGGTTAGGCGAAGAGTGGGTTCGGGAGTCAGTGATGATGGCTGAGCTGGAGTCTTCGGAGAACAGTGGGGTAGGATGGGGGAGGTGGGGGAGGTTGTGGGACTGTTGAAGGGGGATTGGAGGTCTCTCAGCCCAGTTGGATTTTATTCTGTCCAAATATGAGGCAAAGAATCTCATTTCATCTTGTGACACTCAAGACTTGATGACAAATGTCAAGGACAGAGTCTTAAGCTTAGAACACAGGATTCATGAGGTCCTGACCTTTTCTCTAGCTGCAGCTCACATTGAAATCGCAGAGTTTTAGACTTGGGGAAATGCTAAGTGTGGGTCATTGTGCGTCCCTGACATTATGAACACTCCACACGGCTGGTCAACAGGGAGCCAGGCTGGAAGCTGGCCTCCTGCCCCCCTGCATAGGCCTTGGCACTAGCCCATGTGCGGGGCATTTACCCACCAACCCTACAGCTCCCCAGAGTTTTCTTGAGTGTGAGCAGCAGGAAATATTAGAAAGATTTAGAATGTGGAGATAAACAGATAGAAAATACAGGATAGCCTCGAGAGGGCCTGGAACCTATTCCAACAAGCCCTGACTGTCTCTGCCTCAGGGTATTTATAGAGACACCAAGGGGTAGAGCAAAAGACCTCCCCCCAGCTCAGCCAAGTGCAGACCATCTCAGACACCTGCACTCACGCCCATGGTCCTAATCATCCTCTCTATACAAACCTGCTGGGTAAAGCCACGAGGAGCCTGAAAATGGGCTCCCACACCCATGCCTATAGGACTTCTATAGTGTCTAGGGTGGGGCGTTGGATGGTGGTGGGGTTGGCAGGGAGGGGGCTGCCTGCTCTTCTGGCTCTGATTTCTCTTTTCTGCTTTCTGTGTGGGACAGAAGTGTCCTTCGTGGGTGGTCATCCTTTTAGTACAGGGTGATTTGTTATTTACAGGGTTTAGCCGAAGGCAGTGGGTCACCATGGCCTGTTGTGGTGTCCCCTTTGTTGAAGCACAAATGTCTGGGTTTGCAGTGGTCTTTGAGAATGGCTTCTTCAGTTTGGACTCTCCCTCCCAGGATCTGGAGGGAAACTGCTCAGGGTCCAACCCATTTAGCATGTTAGGACTCTAATTTCTCCACTGGTAGATGGGAACACAACACTGTTAGCATGTTAATGTGAATGATAAATCACCTTAGGAGTTGTTCAAAATGCCGACCTCAGGGCCTCTCTTCAGACATTCAATTTCTTAAGTCTTGGAGGGAACCCTGGAAACCTACAATTCCTCAGGAATGCTGATAGAGGTATTCTATCTATTAATGTTGTAAAATTTTTGGGGAAGAAGAGGAATCTAGGGTTGAGGGAAACACAACTGACCTTTGTGACTAACTTTGAGTAACCACTGAGGCCACTCAGGTCCCTTTACTGAAACTTCCAGGAAATCTATACAAGTTTACCTGTGGAGGGGAGGGGAGGGAATGTGAAGTACATGGGGGAAAAGATGATATTGGAGTTCATTTAATTTAATAAGCAGCAGTCCCCAAACCTATGGGGGGAAAAAAAAAGCAAAGGTCTTAGTGGCAGTTTCCACAGTGGCCACGAGGTGGCGCCCTTCTGCATAAAATTGAAGCACTGTGCAGATCCCATCAGTTTAGCGACTCAATATAAATGTCAGTTTTAAAAGTATGCGTTAATTTTAAGAGGATGGGAAAGGAAATTATTTAATAGGAGAGACTTCAAACTTAAATTTCCATCAAATGTCATAGTCTAGATGGAGGAATTTAGCAAGATATCTACAGTAGATTCAGAGAAAAGATAAAAATTTGAGAAAAGGCCTTTGTAAAATAAAAAAAGGTCACTCAAAGGCAGTATTGTAAAAGCATTCCAAAAGTCTCACTCTCTGGAGAACCAGCAGGTGTGAGCTGGTCATTCAACGCCACCCAGTAGCATCTGGTAAAATTTCCTTTTCTTGTGGTCTGTGCTCAGGACCAGACAATGAAGAAGCAAATGAAGGTCAAAGTCCCGAATGACCACCGAGGACTGTGAGGCTGTGGCCGAAGTCCACGGACAGGAGAGGAGGCCAAGCAGGCTGGGAGCAGGGCGACAGGGAGTCCTGAGACATCACAGGGTCTCCTCACAGCTTCGTGCCTCTGGGAGGCTGAGAAATCAGGCAGGTCTTAACCTGATTGGATTTTGAAGAGGCAGTTTGTAAAGCACACCTCTTAGGTGGCTGTGGAGGTGTTTCCAGGGGCCTTAAGGAGAGAGAGCTAGTGCTGAATGTGGGTGACTGATTGGAAAAGGAGAAAGCCCGTCTGCACAGGCCTCCGTCCACCTCACAGGCCTTAGCTCTCCCTCACAGGCCTTAGCTCTCCCTCACAGGCCTTAGCCCACCCACACAGGCCTTAGCTCTCCCTCACAGGCCTTAGCTCTCCCTCACAGGTCTTAGCCCACTCTTACAGGCCTTAGCTCTCCCTCACAGGCCTTAGCCCACCCTCACAGGTCTTAGCCCACCCTCACAGGCCTTAGCTCTCCCTCACAGGTCTTAGCTCTCCCTCACAGGTCTTAGCTCTCCCTCACAGGCCTTAGCTCTCCCTCACAGGCCTTAGCTCTCCCTCACAGGTCTTAGCCCACCCTCACAGGCCTTAGCTCTCCCTCACAGGTCTTAGCCCACCCTCACAGGTCTTAGCTCTCCCTCGCAGGCCTTAGCCCACTCTCACAGGTCTTAGCTCTCCCTCACAGGTCTTAGCCCACCCTCACAGGTCTTAGCCCACTCTCACAGGTCTTAGCTCTCCCTCACAGGTCTTAGCCCACCCTCACAGGCCTTAGCCCACCCACACAGGCCTTCTTCCTCTGCTTCCTAGCTGCCAAGAGCTGAGCCCCTCCTCCCCACCTTGTCTTCCCCATCATGGTGGGTGGAAGCTTTTAAAGAGCGAGCTGAAATAACCCTTCCCAGCTGTAAACTGCTTCTCTAAGGTATTTGTCACAGTGCTGGAAAGCGAGACTAACGCAGCTGGGGTTGACAGTAAGGCCAAGGGCACTATCACCCATGGAAAGGCTCGAAATGTAAGACAAGAGTACCTAGAGAGGTCAGTAGGAAGGGAGGCAGAGAGATGAAAATGCGTCCTCACTACCCTGGGGCACATGGGAAGCTGGCTTATATCCTACGCTCTCAGTAGTTAAAAGGGAGGTTTATTTTGTGGGGTAACTTACAAGTGAAGGGATAGGTGACAGGGTCTGGGAAAGGCGTAGCGCAGTCCGGCGGTGTTCCCTGGAGAACTCTGCTCGGTCTACCTCCAGCGCATCCAGATCTCGGGTCTTAGGGGCCTCTCTGGGCCCCACCTTGTAGGCGTGACAGTTACCGAAGCCTCAGTGGGGGTGGAACTTCCAGATCAAAGCTGGAATGGCTACCCACTACAGAAGGTGGTGAAGATGGTCATGAGGCCTCGGGGACTGAAGCCTTCATCTTTATCCTTCTCTTATTTTCCCATCATGCTCTTTGTCTGAAAGTGGTAATTCTGCAGGGTAGGAGGGGCAGCTCCTGTCGAATGATGTGAGAACTGTCTCTAGGAGAGGTAGGGAGTTTATGTAGGTTCCTGGGATGCTCTTTGCTCTTTTTTTTTTTTTTTTTTTCTAATCACCACCACAAAACAGCATTTCGGCTCATGCTCTTGGGGCGTTGCCCTTGGCATGCAGCCTGCCTTCTTTCTAGAAGATGCCTTTGGCTTTTACCGAGATGTAGAGCAGTGTGGAGCCTGGGAACCACCTGAGGGTCCTGGTCATTTTGAGGGCCGGCTGTCACTCCATCTCACTAGGGAAACACAGAGGAGAACATGGGCAGTAAAGAGTGCTGGGGTTCCCTGTGCAACAGGTCTCTCTGGGCCCTGTCCTGTGAGAGCCTTCCCTGCGCTGTTAGGTGATTGGAGGAGATACTTCCACTGTGAGGAACGGGGATACTCAATAGGCAGCCCATGGACAAGACCGTTTTCATTGTTTTATCCACAGCTCTGGGGATGTGGGCTTCATCCACATGGACACACAGAGGTTTCACACCTTGCCAATGGCCATGCCACTGCTGAGCCATGCTTACTGCAAAATGCAGCAGGGCACATAAAAGCAAGAGGTTTGTTTAATGACTTCTAAATGAAAACCATATCTCACACTGAGTGGGACAGAAGCCTTTTCTTCACGGACTTGTCTCTCGGACTTGGGTCAATTGACTTACACTCTCCGGGCCAGGAATGGAGAAACACAGAGAGATGGCTTGGTGCGTAAAAAGCAACTGTTTTGAGCTCTCAGCATGGCAGCACATTCCACAATCCCAGTGTGGCATGTGTGACAGTTTGAATGTAATTGGCCCCCATAGGCTTATAGGGAGTGGCACTATTAGGAGGTGTGGCTTTGTTGGAGTGGGTTCGGTCTTGTCGGAGGAAGTGTGTCACTGTGCGGGGTGGGCTTTGAGGTCTCCTATGCTCAAGACACCACCCAGTGTCTGAGTGCACCTCCTAGTGCCTTCCGATCAAGAAGTAGCCAGCACCACATCTGCCTGTATGCCACCATGCTCCCTGCCATGATAATGGACTGAATCTCTGAAAGTGTAAGCCAGCCCCAATTAAATGTTTCCCTTATAAGAGTTGCTGTGGTCATGGTGTGTGGTGGTATTGTGTTCCCCAATATATTGTGCACTCTAATAAACTTATCTGGGGTCAGAGGACAGAACAGCCACTAGACAGACATAGAGGCCAGAAAATGGTGGCACACACACCTTTAATCCTAGCATTCTGGAGGCAGAGATCCATCTGGATCTCTGTGAGTTCAAAGCCACACTGAAAACAGCCAGGCATGGTGACTCACGCCTTTAATCCCAGGAAGTGATGGCAGAAAGCAGAAAGGTATATAATGTGTGAGGACCAGGAATTAGAGCCCTTGTTAAGTTTTTAGGCTGTTAGCAGCAGTTCAGCTGAGATCCATTCAGATGAGGATTCAGAGGCTTCCAGTCTGAGGAAATGAGATCAGCTGAGGCATTGATAAGGTGAGGTTGGCTGTGGCTTGTTCTGTTTCTCTGATCTTTCAGCATTCACCCCAATATCTGGCTCCTGGGTTTGTTTTTATTTAATAAGACCTTTTAAAATTCATCTACAATGGTGTCTCTTCACAGCAATAGAAATCCTAACTAAGACAGCATGGTAGCATATCCTGTAATCCCAGCACTGAAGAGGTGGACATGGGACCACTTGGACATTAGGTCCAATCTCAGCTACATAGTGAGCTGAGATCAGCCTGGACTATGAGACCCTACCTCAAAAAGTTAATTAATTAGTTAATTAATTTGATAAAATAAGAAAATTATTGTTGCTTTGATTCTTTGCATGAATGTGTGTACTCTCCCAGGACCACCCCTCCACCAGGAAATTCCCTTTTCTGTGGGCCAGAAATCTTATCTTCAGTCATCAGATGCGATTCTGCCTTAAAAAAGAGGAGTTCAGCCATAAAACAAGTAATAACTAATGTTTAGGAACATTAAATTAAAGACCTAATTTAAACTAAGCCCACCATTTGCAGATCAAGCACAATTAATTTTCTTACATTTAGTCTTCCAAGCAAGAGTGATTTTTTTTTTTTATAGTAATGCTTCCTTTGAAGAAGATACTGTGTGGATAGGCAGTCAAATTTTCAGAATCTTTGTCATTTAAAAAAATTTTTAGATGTATTTATTTGATGCGTATGGGCATTTTGCCTGCATGTATCTGTGCACCATGTGTGTGCACTACTCTCAAGGTTATTAGATCTCCTGGAACTGGAGTGAGCTCCCGTGTGGGTGCTGGCAATTGGACCCAAGTCCTCTGGCAAAGCAGCCAGTGCTCTTAACCATGAACCATCGCTCCAGCACCTCCTGGAGATTTCATGCCACTTTGCATGCCTGGCTGCACGGCTTTGATTTCCAGCTACCAGACCAGAGTCCTGTCCCGCTACCGTGTAGACACTAGACCACAAGACAACATGCTGAACACCATCCGAGCAAGCAGAGTCTCGAAGTGCATCATTGAGTGACCAGGGCATACTGTCCAAATGGTTTTACCGCTGAGAATGAAAGGAAGTACTGTTGGCTGACAATTACTGCAGGAAGTGTGTGTGAGCTAGGACCTACTCACTCACTACACAGGCTTTTCCCAGCAAGCCTTTTCCCAGAAGGGAAAGTAGCATAGATGTAAAAATAGACATTGTCATGAATATAGATATTATTTAAGTCCTCATGAAGTTTGTCATACTCTAGATCATTCCAAGATTTAAAAAAATTTAATTAAAAATTTTTCATATAATATATTATGATCATCTCCCCTCCCCCTAACTCTTCTCAGATCCTCCAAACTTTGTTCTTTCTCCCCCCTCTCAAAAAAAAAAACCCAAACCATGAAACAAAAACAAGAAATAAGAAACAACAACAACAATAAAAACCCCACAATAATACAAAAATGAAGATCAAAAACAAACTGGCAAATGACCAATAAGACAAAAAATTCAAAACAAACAGAATGAAGCAAAAAACCCACAAAAATACCACTGAGTTCATTTTGTGTACTCCTGGGCCTGCCCTGGAGTGTGGTAGATATACCCAGTGAAACTCCATCGGAGTAAACTGATTTCTCTTTGCCAGTGTGTATCAATTACAGTATCTTCTTTGGTCACAAGTGAGACCCAGACCCATGTCCGTTTCCCCCTCTCAGTGCTGGGACCCCATCTGGCTTGAACCTGTGGAGTTCTTGTGTATGCTGCTACTGTCTACGTAAGTTCACATGTGCATCAGCCTTGTGTCTGGAAGACACAGTTGTTCCCTTGGAGCTATCCATCATTCTGGCTCTTGCAGTCTTTGTATCACGCATCTTTCAGCATCACGAACACTAGTCAGTAGGGGTGGAGCTTCTCTTTGGGCAGCAGCTCAGCTTCTCCATTTTCATTGACACAAGTTTAGGCGTTGTCTTCAGCAAGAGGGTCTTACCACCAGGTAAGGTCTTACCACCCACAGTCTTGGCAATAGCCTGTGATGTTCAGGGAGTCCCATGGGACACCTTTGGCCAACAATTCAATAAGGCACCGGAGATTTTATTTGGTGACTTAAGATGTCTACTTGAGGTGTTGTATCCCTATTATTTGGTGACGCCATTGAATTTCTTTCATATATGTATATATTTTAGGAAGCTTCTGCAGTAGTAGATTTCCGTGAGGCTTTCCCAATGGCCTTTAGCGTTAGCTGTCCCTCCCCCACATGCCTTCATTTACCCTACTCTCCCACCCCTCCCTATTTAAGTCTCCTATTCTAGCCCCCTTTACCTCTCCACAGCACTGTGTTTCCCTCCCTTGGGAGCTCCTCTCTCCCACCCTGCTCCCTTATTAGGTATTTAACCCTGAGATTATTCAGACTGTAACACATACATTAAAGCTTAAAAGCTAACATCTGCATATAAGAGAAAACATACAATATTTGTCTTTTTTTGGATCTGAGTTACCTTACTAAGGATTCTAGGTCATCCCATTCGTTTTGTTTTTTGTTTGTTTGTTTGTTTGTTTGTTTTTAAGAGAAAAGAAAACCCCTACAGAACCATGTGTGGTGATGGAAACCTCTAATCTCAGAACTTGAGAACGGGGAGCAGGGCATCAGCAGTTCAGGGTTATTTGGCAAGATGTGGAGTCGGCGGCCAGCCTGTGTTACATGAGACCCCACCTCAAAGGACAAAAAAACCTCAACAAAGCAAAACAAACCATCCAAACTACAAAATACTGTTTAGAGAAGATTTGTTACCCTTGAATTAGTCACATGCTGATAGTTTTACATTTTTGTGGAGTCGCCCATAGAACTGAGATTTTAATTTTTATGTGTTTATTTTAATGTGTATTGGTGTTTTGCCTGTGTTTGTGTGCTGTGTGCAGGGCCCACAGAGGCCAGAAGAGGGCATCAGACCCACTGGTATTGAAATTACAGAGGGCTGTGAGCCAGTATGTGGGGCTTCTGGAAAAGCAGCCAGTGCTTTTCACCACTGAGCCATCTCTCCAGCCCAGAACCAAGTTTTTAAAGAGGCAGAGAAATTTGGTACAGATTCAGTAATTATTCCTGAGAGTGGTGCCTCAAATTGTTAACTCTGAACTAGAAAACACAGACCAAAGGAGAAAATAAGTGGTCACATTCTGAACCTATAGGACATCAGTGGACATTGTTCCATTTGCTCTGGAAACATATGATTTGGAATTAAAACCTCATTCATTATAGTGCGTGAGGTCAACAGTGTGTCTGTCAAGCCACTGAAGAGGGAAGATGTGGTCTGGGCAACTTGGCAGTAGTCGCAGGTGGCCTGTTGAGATCAGGTTATATCTATTATAAGTTAACTCTGTTTTGTATCAGACTGTGGGTTTTTATGCTGTGCATTGCCCTGGGAAACTCCATTTTACTGAGAAAAAAATTGACTTCATTTTGAGGGAGAAGGATGACTTCAGCCCCTGGCTGGACCCAGAAACTGCAGCATCCCTTGGATACCACATGTCCAACACAGACTGATAAATGACTTTGTCTCGTGAATAGAATGGCAGGCAGATTATAAGTCTATTGGGAAGAACTGAAACTGTGGGGGCACATAGGCATTTGCAATTGTATCAGGAAAAACAGGCCCAAGAATTTAACATACAGATCAGAAGCGGGAAAGGGTGTGACTACCTCTTCTGGACCCTATAAAGTGACAGACACCTAACATGGCAGTGGCATGGTCCCACACCAATATGATGTGTGTCAAGGACCAAGGACTACTCAATACAGCTCTGTCCCCTCCTGCTGATACTGCTTACTCAACTGTTTGCCATATACCTGTTAATGCATCTGGACTTGGGCCTGACCCACCATATCCTTACCTATGTTGGGATAATCTTTGTGTACACTGTGTGAAGATGTGTTTCTGTCCTTTCTCACCTGACTAAGGCACCTTCTGATTGGTTTAATAAAGAGCTAAATAGCCAATAGCTAGGTAGGAGAGGATAGCTGAGACTTCTGGAGAGAGAGAGGAATGCTGGGAAAAAAAATCTGAGGCGGGAGATTTGCCAGCCAAAGACAGAGAAGTGTGACATATTGTGCTGAGGACAGGTAACGAGCCATGTGGCAGAGCATAGATTAATATAAATGCCCAATGTGGAGGTACATATATTCAAGCATAGGGCCTGAGAAAGCTGAGAAAATTTCCAGACATGGAGCCAGATGTGGCTTCCTAGCAACCACAGTCTCTTAGGCAGTCCTGGTGCTTGTGGCGTACAGAGGCATGGCTCTTTTAAGAGGCCTACTATGCAGCCAAAGTGTTTAAGTGGGGCCTGTGAACAGCCAGAGTGCTACTGGCTGGGAGACTAGGTGTAAACACCTGCCACAGCACAGGCCCAGCAACTTCCCAGAGCTGGGGTAGGTAGGCACAGCTCTTGGCAGGTCCCTGTGGGCTTGAGGCTTGGCTTTCATGGAAGAGCAAGCAGCAGCTGCAGCCCAGAACTAGTAGGGTAGCCTACTGGACCTACCTGAAGGGGGCAGAACCAGCTGCCAGTGTCATGTGTTAATCAGAGCTGTGGAAGGATTCTGCAGATGCACAGAAGGGCAAAAGGAACATTTTCCCAGAGCCATAGTGGGCAGATGCTGCAGACTCTCTGGCAGGCTTATGAATGCTTGCTGCATGAGACTGCCCTTTAAGGCTTGGCTCATGGGGTGAGAGAACAGTTGCAGGTATGCAGAAAGTCAGGTCCAGATGGAGAAAACCTCTGAACAATTGTAGTATGCTTGAAAGCATGCTTAAGTGATGAAGAAAGAAAAGAAAATAGGTATAGAGAGTCATAGAAAAAAATGTTTGACAATAATAAAATGAAGTCTTTAAAGAAAGATTAAAGTAATATAAAAAAATATGCCAAGTAAGGATGGAAAATACCATAACACAGGGACCCTAGATAGTGTTTTATCAACTTAAAATTTTAAAATGCTAATGAGCAAAAAAACAACAGCTTCTGAGAGACATTGGACTGTGGGGAAAAAAAACTGCTGAATTGAACCATCCTATATATCTTAAGGATGTCTTAACTTCAGAATGGAAGTCAAGAAATGTGTTGCATTGGAGGAGAGGTTATGCCTTTGTTTCCACAGGAAATGAAGGGCTATGGATTTCTTCAAAAGTAATAAAGATCATCTTAGACCAGGGGAGACCTCCTGAAAATCTTGGCTGCAGACATGAAGAAAGAAACCAAGAAAAACCACAAGATGGGTAATATATATGCTGATTCCTCTACATGGGAACAGCCCTGAGACTGATAAATCTCGTTGGCTACAGAGTCCTGATGACAGTTTGGTTATACAGTCCAAACGGACTTATATAGTTGACACATACCTTTTACCTCCTCAAACGCAGAACAGAAAATTTTCTTCAGCTGACTTATGCACACTGTACATTCCATACTTGTGTTAAAGCAGAAGGGATTTCTTTCTTTCTTTCTGTTTTTTTCTTTCCTCTATCATCTTTCTATCCCATCTAGTGTTGGGGGAAAAAGAGGGGATAAGGGATGCAAAGAAAAAAGGGGGATATAGGAATAATAGGATAAAAGGTAGATTATTTAATCTACTTTTAAACTAAAAAACAATGACTAGTCTCAAATATTTTATATTGGTATGGATTTTTGTATATTGATATGGATTTAAGGCTTTTTAAAAAATTTATTTATTTTTATTTTATGAGCATTAGTGTTTTGCCTGCGTATATGTCTGTGTGAGGGTGTCAAGTCTCCTAGAACCGGAGTTACAGAAAGTTGTGAGCTGTCACATTGGTGCTGGGAATTGAACACAGGTCCTCTGAAGAACAGTCAGTGCTCTTAACCGCTGAGCCATCTCTGCAGCCCCTTTAGGGTTATTTTTGTTACAACATACTGTATATATGTTTCTACTCTTGTTTAAGATATTGTACCTATGCAACTCATTAAAAAATGTAATATAAAGTTGTAGTCCTTGAAAGATACTATTACAAACTGTTTAGGATAATTAAGAAATTCCGGCCATGGTGATAAAGAGACTATGATTTTAAGGGCTGAACAAAATCATTCTGGGCATGGTGGCACATGAGAGGCATTCATGAAGCAGAGGCAGGTGGATCTGTGAGTTTGAAGCCAACCAAGGGTACATAGTGAGAATGTTTTGAAAAAAATATATAAAATAGTAGTTAATCACCTATAACAATCAAACTTGTAGTCATGTTAGGTATGTTTTCAAGATACATTTTAGATTCAAACACTTCAGAGAGATATAGAATATGGCATTTACGATGTTCATAAGGCTTCTTATAACAGTGAGACACATCTGCTCCTAGCAACACCAATCACTTCAAAGAAGATGATGAGCATCAAAGAATCTCCATATGGAATTTGCTTCAAATGTGGCAAAGCTAGCCACTGGTAGAGAAACTGCCCTTGCCTCAACTGCTGACAGTATACTGTACAAATTGGACAAGAAGGACATAAAAGAAAGTGACTGCTGAACCTTGCCAAGACAAAGTAGTACAGTCCTTCAAAATTCCTGCTTCACAAAAAAGTCTGTCAGATATTCTGGACCTATAGGCTGAAGATGGATGCTCCAATGTTGCAGAGGAAACTTGGGTGACTGTCCAGGCAGCTAACTGCTTCTGTTATATCTATAGTTTTGGAAGTTGCTTGTTCTGCACTTCCTATTTACTCAGGTAATATATCCTTCTTGGGTCTCTGATGGGATTGAAGACTAGATAGTTACAGTTTTATAGTTTGTTACCAAACTCAGAAAAGAAACTCACAAAAGAGATGTAAAGTTTATAAAGGCTGAGAGACATAAAAGCTTAAGTTGTTTATCAAAGAAAATGTTTTTAGGTCTGTAGACAGAAGTTTCTGTTCCATCCACCAGCTCTCGAATAACCAACACTGAGACTTAATATTATTTATAAATGCTCAGCTGATAGCTCAGGATTGTTATTAGCTAACTCTTCTATTTAAATAAAGCCATGTTTCTGATCTAAGCTTGCCATGTGGCCCATGACTTGTTACCTCATTTTCTACACATCCTGCTTCCTCAGCAGCTGGCTGGCATCTCCCCTGACTCCACCCTTCTTCTTCCCATCATTCTCTTAGTTTGGTAGTCCCACCTATAATTCCTGCCTGGCTACTGGCCAATTAGCTTTTTATTAATCTGAGTGACAAATCTTCACAGTATTATTCCACAGCAAATGTCTAAAAAGATATTTTTAGATTGTTAATATAAGTTATGATAGAGAGTGATTTAGGTACAAAACTTTGGACTCATCAAGAGAGGATAGAGTACTTTCTCTGAAGTTTCCAGATACAAATGAACTGGAGATTGTGAATGTAATTCTTACCTAATAATTGTTCTTATTGTATATAGTTTATTGATGTTAGAGGAAGAGCCTTTTATTGAACTAAAAGGGGGAGATGTTGGGATAATCTTTTTGTACACTGTGTGAAGATGTGTTTCTGTCCTTCTTAACCTGCCTAAGGCACCTTCTGATTGGTTTTATAAAGAGCTGATGTCCAATAGCTAGGCAAGAGAGAATAGGTCAGACTTCTGGGGAGAGAGAGGAATGCTGGGGAAAAAAATCTGAGACAGGAGATTTGCCAGCCAAATACAGAGGAAGTTGGACATATGGTATTGAGGAGAGGTAATGAGCCATGTGGTAAAATATAGATTAATATAAATGGGTTAATTCAAGTTTTAAGAACTAGTTGGGAACAAGCCTAAGCTAAGGCCAAGCTTTCATAATGAATAAGAAGTCTCAGTGTCATTCAGGAGCTAGAAGTCCAAAGAAAGACCTGATACATTTGCCCTAATACAGCTCTAGACTGGGTTTGACCTTTCACCTTGTACCCACATTTTGCAGTTTATCTCTCAAACCTGACTCCAGCATCTCTGCCAACAGTTTTACCAGCAGCTCCCTCCTGGCACATGTCTGCCTCAGTGAAACTTCTTGAACCCTGAAATGGCCTCTTTAACTTACATTCATTCTCTAAATCATATATATGTATAGGTGTGTGTGTGTGTATATATATATATATATATATAATAAAAATAAAATATAATATATAAAATGAAACATATATGATATAAGATAAAACATATATATATATATATATATACATACTGTGTTGTGTGATATGAGAGTTAATATTGGTAGTTTAGATTGGGATTAAGAACTTAGATTTGCCTCAACCACATTGCCAGGATTTATGACAAATCACTGTAATTGAAACCTCTAAATCTTATGACTTTACTGTTATTCAGTGAATTCTGACATTGTGGAAAGACACACGCATATTTGTCTGTGTTTCTGACATATTGTGCTCACAACATGGCCATGGTGATAAAGAGACTATGATTTTAAGGGCTGAACAAAATCATTCTGGGCATGGTGGCACATGAGAGGCATTCATGAAGCAGAGGCAGGTGGATCTGTGAGTTTGAGGCCAGCCAAGGGTACATAGTGAGACTGTTTTGAAAAAAAAATAATTCTAGAAAACATTCTTAATTAAACATTGTTATGTTAAATGCATGATTTAAATATCAATAACAAATTAAATATTAGGAGCATATACTTCCTATATTTCTTACAGTTTACATGCTAAGTTGATTAAAACTTTCCTTTGTATCTATTGATGGGGAATCATTTATATTCAGGTGTTTTAGTTCATCTATGCTACTATAACAAAATACCTGAGTCTGGGTCATTTAAAAAGAAGAGGAATTTAGTTCTTCCAGTTTTGGGGACTCAGAAGTCCAAGCTCCATATGTTAGCATGTTTAGTTGTCCATTGAAAGCCTAGTTTCAGTTTCTTGAATACTGTGTCCTTCAGAGCATATGAACACTGGGACCTCATCTGCAAGAAGGACCAAAAGGACAAATATTTCCTTCCCATCAAGTTATTTCAAAAGGGCATCCAATCCCATTGACACGGGTGGAACTCTCTGGACTCCATGTCATCCTTTGGGCATGAAGTTTTGACATTAATTTTTATGGAAATAAAGCATCCAAACCAAGATGCTGAGAATATGTTGTTATCACTCTATAGGTTTGGGATTATCCAGGCAGGTTCCTGGGATGAAGGTATTCTTCTGACTTGTGGTCAAGCTTACAAGTCAGTCAGGACTCCAGGCCATAGAGAAGGGCAAGGACCCTGTGCACTGGGGCTTCCTTATCACTAGCCCAGGTATGGCATCATGTAAATATGCTCCATGTGTGGAAAGAGATACCAATACAAGCTGATCTAAGATCTTTACACTCAAAAGTCTCTTTACAGCTACAACAAATCAGTTCCTTTCTCTCTGTCTCCATGAAGCCTTCAGCAGAGGTCCAGGGCCTGGTCTCGCCTGGTGTTGCGGTACCGTAGAGGCATGTTTTAGGTACTTTCCTACTGTTGTGTTTTAATACCATGACCAAAATGATGTGGGGAGGAAAGGATTATTTCCTCTTACAGCTTCTAGTCCATCATCCAGGGAAGCCAGGGCAGGAATTCAAGGTGGGAAGTGGAGGCAGGAGCTGATGTAGAAGCCGTGGAGGAATGCTGCCTACTGGCTTGCTCCCCATGACTTGTCCAACCCATCTTCTCATAGCACCCAGGGCCATCAGCTCAGGGATGGAAACAGTGAGCCAGGCCCCTCTCACATCAACTGCTAATTAAGAAAATGCACTACGGACTTGCCTCCGGGCAAATCCTATGGAAGAATTTTCTCAGTTGAGAGTCCCTCTTCCCAAGTGACTCTAACTTGTGTCATGTCACAAGTCAGAGTGAGGACAAAGCACATGTTAAAAGCAGGTCATTTAGTGATCTGGAGGGATGGCTGTGCTGGCCTCCAGAGACTCTGCCTCTTCCAAGGTGGATAACAACACCCACATGCTAACTTGCTCCACACCTTTGCAGGAGGCCGGCAGTCTTCTGAAGGACTTGGTTGAATTTTCTTACAAAGATGACTGACTTCTCACTATCAGTACTGAAGTAAAGGGACGGTAAAATCTTATGAAATGAATGGTACAGAAAAGTGTTATTTTATCCAACAATAAAAGGAAACAAAAGGTCGATGTAGTCTAGAGGGATGGGGGAGCCCACTCTCTTAGACTCACTTACCAAGGAAGCCAGAGCATCCCTCTTCCTTAGCTGTAGACCATAGGTTTATAGATTTGGGAGGGCCAGGGAGAGGAATTCACTCACATTAGCTCATTACAGGGAAAGCTTCAGGGACCAAAGGAGACTGGCCTTCAGAGCCCTGAGCTTGTGCTAGTCATTTTGAGACATGTGGAGGGGTGCAGAGAGGAGGCATCTCTTCTTGGAAGCCTTCCTCTTCACCGGAAGGGCTCTGTCCTCTAAGTTTGTCCATTAAAACAGAAACAAAAACAACAACAACAAGCCAGAGATGCTGAGGCCCTGGGAGCAGGCCGGGGATGTAGAATGCAGCCGGGATGACCAGAGTGCCTTGGCTGAATCAGCTCTTTCCTAAAGGGGTCCTGCAGAAGTGTGTAGGGCTGGCTCAAGGCTGGGGCTTTGGCGCACTTAGTTCTTCTGTTTGGCCTGGTGATCTTTCTGGTTGGTGCCAGTTTTCAATTGAGTGATCATTTACATGGACTCTTATTTGTAGAACTAGCTCCAACCCCAGCTATACCAGCCAAAGCTGCCACTCTCTAGGCGTAACTGCTTGCGGTCACATTTTGTGTGCAGTTCTGGAACTCACTCTGTACACCAGGCTGGCGTCAAACTCTCAGAGATCCACCTGCCTCTGCCTCCCAAGTGGTGGGATTAAAGGCGTGCACCACCACGCCTGGCTCCACTAGCACTTCTTAAGGGCGACGCTGGAAGCCATACAGTGCCCAGGAGAAGCACTGCTGGCAAGATGCCAATACAGAAACTAGTGATGTGGAATACGGGGAAAGAATCGTCGGCTGGGAAAAGACGATGCTAATTTCAAACCGCAGAGCTAGAAGCTGCGTATTTGCCTTAGTAGAGGGGGAAAAGGAATGAACAGAATATAGAGTCATTCAGTGTTGGATTTGGCTGGGAGGGTGTGACAGGGGTGCTTATGGGAGGTCTGAGTGAGGAACATTCAGGAAGGTTCCCTGGGAGTCTCCACCGGATGCCAGCGTATACAGCTGTGGCTTTGATACTAACAGGCACATGACAGAGTGCTGACCATTGAGGGGCCTACCTTCCCCCAGAAGAAAAGAGATGTAAGATTGGATCATTTTGTTTTCTTTGTGTGTGTGTGTGTGTGTGTGTGTGTGTGTGTGTACACACGTGCCCGAGTATGATGGTGTGCATGTGGAGGTCGGAGGACAACTTGCCAGAGTAGGGTCTCTCCTTCTGCCATGTAAACCCTGGGAATGAACTCCAGGTAGCCAGGTTTGATGGCAGGTCCCTTCCCCCACCAAGCCATCTCTCTGGCTCTGTTTCTATTTTTAAAGTTTTCTGGTGCTGGGGATCTAGCCTAGAGTCTTGGACATTCTAGAAGATGCTCCAGCACTAAGCTCCATCGCTTGCCCCATTTTGACTTCCTTAAAATTAGAATTCTGTGGTGGATGAAGATGCTTCCTTTTCAAGAAAGGATATAAAAATATAAGCAATAATTTAAGGAGATACATGGCACTGAATAGGAGAGGTGCTGAGAGCAGTCCCTGGGGAAGGGGACAGCAGAGGAGGGAGGCTTCCTCAGCAGGTGGGACATGGCTGGAGCCAAGCAGGGGTGAGACGAAGATTGGCAGACAGCATGACTCTTGGGCTGCAGTTGGGGCTGTGGGATCCCTGTGAACAAGGAACTGTACTAGAACAAGCATGCCTGGGAAGAGAGGGGTACAATTAGAAGTGGCTTATGGGGATTAGAGATCACATGAAGGCTGGATTCCAGAGTCTTTGAACTCTAGGTTAGTGAAGAGAATTCTCATCCAGTTTCAAGTTACTGTCAGCAGTGCCCTTTGTATTGGACCTGCAGCACACATTGCTTTACAAAGAGCCACAGAGAGAGCAGGAGTTAGCGCAGGGGTGAGTGTGCTATAGCACTTTCCTGACCTTTCTCATAGCTGCTGGTTGCGTTCCTAACAGGCTTTTAAGGGAAATAGCACATTCTTTTTGGTATTTGCCGGTGTCAACCTCCCAATCCCTAAGCCCATAAAGCCCACTGTATAATCACCTCCGGCAGGCCAGAGGTCATTTAGAACAGCAAGTGGAGGCAACGTCTGCCGATTAGAACTTAAATTTCAGCGCTCTCCCTACATTCTGGCCTGAAGCATTGTGGAGAAGGGAAGGGGGCCCAGGGGTGTTGGTGATGGGGACTGTGAGGTTGATAGTTCTTGTCTGAAATGAAGGTGATCTCCATCTAAGGGTGGCCTGGGCAGGCTGTGTCCTGGCCTGTATGGAGGAGTACAGTTCATCCATCCCAGCCAGGTCTTCTTTTCTCAGCACTGGCTGCAGTGAGGGCTGACCTCTGTAGCTGCCTCCCCCAAACACCTTCCCCTGACCTTAGCAGGGCTCCTCGGAGGGATGCTGGAATGGGATGCAGGCCTTTGGTGTGACTCCCGACAGGCTGGGTGGTATAGACATGGGACGCTGAGCAGCAGATTCAGTACACGGGGTCTGCCATGAGCCACAGAGTAGCTGTGGTCACACAGCACCTCTTTCCTAGAAATGAGGAGAGGAAGAGAGGAAGCCGGGTGTGGGCTGTCTGGCAGATGGCTCCCATGAAAGGCAAATTCTTGGGTAAGACGGCAGCAATAACCAACTTGCTCCATACAAAATCTTCTCTGCACATTATTGTCTAAGGGAGCTTAGAAGCCACCTTTCTGAAGCAGCTTCCTCATAACCCTGTTCTCGGGATTAAAAAACGTCACTACTAGGGTGGATTCACTGGATTTTAGCATAAATCTCGCCCTGAGGTTCTTTCAAAATGCAGTTTCTCCGGGATGCAATCAACCCTATCTACTGCTTCATCCCAACCTATTAATAGCAGTTTACCACCCCGGAAGCAGGAGGAGCTGCAGACAGCAACCAAAGGCAACCAACGTTTAAGCAGAAAAAGCAGAGAATGAATACAGAGCTGCCTTTCCTTCCTCCACAATTTGCCCCAAGCCAACACAGAGCCTCTCATGCAGCAGATCCCAATCCTGGGAACCAAAGACCAGGATAAGCTTCAGGCTCTGATTTCAAGTCCAGACTTATGTTGTTGTGCCTTTATGAAAAAAAAAAAAAAAAGAATACAATATAGCAATGCAGAAGCTTGACCAAGGTCTCCAGTTCCAGCCTCCAGGGCAGAGCTGCTCTGCCTGGCACTCCTGCCTGCACCTTGAAGGCCTTTGTATTTGAACATGCATGAATGCAAGTCTTTTCTCCACGGACAAGAGGCCGGCAGGCCATCCCAGCTCAGAAGCCAAGTTCTGCTTCCATCTACCTCAAGCGAGAGCCTGGCTTCAGCTCAGAGGCTTCCAGAAGAGAGGAAGGTGTCCAGCAGGGGTCAGTGCATTCTAAGAAGCCGGGCTGGATGATACTGTGCATGCTTCCCAAATCAGATTATTGTAAACAACCTGAGGGCCCGTGTGTCTCACAGAAAGGCCTAGAGTGATGAGGCTCCCACAGAAGAGATTTGGAAGTTGAATTAAAGTCTTCTTCTTCCTAAAGAAAGCTGAGATTTACCATGAGCCTAATTATTATGAACCCGGGTTGAAAAACTCACAGTGATGGCTGAGAATGGCGGCAACTGACGGTGGCTCGTTATGTCTGCTCCT
Source organism: Peromyscus melanophrys (assembly GCA_902168415.1). Classification (NCBI taxonomy): domain Eukaryota; kingdom Metazoa; phylum Chordata; class Mammalia; order Rodentia; family Cricetidae; genus Peromyscus; species Peromyscus melanophrys. Next base: position 10,537 of record CABHPR010130026.1, on the reverse strand, counting down.
TTGTCTCGGGGCACAGTCTGGTTCTGTCCTTCTTCAAGCCAGCCTTAAGATTTTCCCTCCATGTGATGGGCATCTCAAACGGAGGTCACTGTAGAGAGTCCTGGACTGTTTGATTCTCACCACCCCCCCACCCCACCCCCCCCCCACCCCACCCCACCCCCCACCCTGGAAACTCCATTCTGCACAGTGGCAGCTGCCCATCAGTTAACGTTGTGCACACTGGAAGCCTGGAGTCACTTGTGCTTTCACAGGGACCCTCTTCTGTCCTCACATCAATGGTGATCAGGAAGATGAGATGGGGAGATACGGAGAAGGATTGTTTGCTTAATGATGTCTCTTTGAACAACATTTATCAGAAGACTGCTATTTTCAGAGGCCATACAAGAAACTTTAGGAGACACATAGAGATATAATAAAACTGAAGGCCTGAATTCAGGGAGATCAGGACCTTGATGTAGCTCTGATTTTTAGTTATTGATCAACATGCAACCCTTCCCTATTATGCTGGTTCCAATCAGAGGACTCTTCCCTGTTCACAGGCTCATGATGGGTTGTCCCTCCAACACCATGTGGGCACAGGCTATGGTCTGGGTGGCCCATTATAGTCTACCTGGCGATACTAGGGGTGTTATGGGTGTCTTATAACCAGAGGAGGGTAATCAATCCATCTATTGATGATATGTGATTTGCCGAACATTTCAATCCCGCCATTTGGTACTCTAGGAATGGGATGGGTGGGCCCAGAGGTGTTCTTATTTAACATGGAAAGCAATTGTTCCAATGTGCCATGCTGGGTGAAAGCTACGTTCCAGCACACACTACTACCAAGGTACAGTTCTGTGGAAAGACTCTGAGCGGAAGTGCTGTCAGATTTTCGGTTCATAAGCAGGTATAAGGAAGGCTTAGAGAAACACGCGACTTCCAAATCAATCAACTATAGATTTTTGACACTGATACTGTGAATATAAATGCTTGTGGGAAGGGAAAGGGAGATAAGACCAGCTATTTTAAGTTCTCAACATGCCAGTGTCCTGTCCCTGGGCAGAAGATAAATATTCATTGAATGAATCAAAGAACGGTGAATGCTTGAAGGAGGTGCAGTCAAAATTTCCCATTTCCAAATGTGCTTTGCATTATGCTTGACGGGCACCAGATAGGCAGTCAAGGAGACCCCAAGGTCTCCTGTACGTTAAAAAAAAAATAAATGACACGTCTCCAGCAAAACATTGGCTCTGTCTAAAGTCGATCTGGAGCTGGAAATGTTTTCCATTTTCAAGCCCATTTATTTCCTTGCATCCATATTTATTCCCATATCTGAGGGCTCTGACCTGACATAAAGAATGGAAATGTGGTGGCCCTTACTAGGCGGGCATAGTATAGATAGGGATATGGTAATAAAGTACCATGCACAGGGTAGCATCAAAACCAGAAGTGTGTGCTCTTACCATTCTCAAGATCAGAAGTGCAATGCTGGGTTCCTTTGGAGGTATCACTGTTCCTTATTTCTCTCCTAGCTTCCGTGACGTCCAGTAATCCCTTGGCCTATAGTCCGGTCATTTCAGTCACCCATGTTTTTAAATGGTGGCCTCTGTGTGTGTGTGTGTGTGTGAGTGTGTGTGTGTGTGTGTGTGTGTGTGTGTGTGTGTGTGTGTGTGTGAGAGAGAGAGAGAGAGAGAGAGAGAGAGAGAGAGAGAGAGGTTTTTCATATGGCCATCTTTTCAGTGGGGATTTCAATTGTATTAGAAACAGGGTATACCATACTTCAGTATGACCTCATGGTAGCTGCTGATTACCCATGGGATGGGTAACTACCATGTGATGGCCCTGTTTCCAAATGAAGTCACATTCTGAGGGACTAGGGGACTGGGACTTTGACACTTTCAGTTTTAGTGAGGAGTTGGGGATGTAATTGAATCTATAGCAAAGGACGAGAAAATATCTGATCCCAGCACACAGTGAATGCACCCAAAGCAGTTTCCAGTCACATCTTAGATGGCTCTGATTTGGGATTACAAGTCCACATGACTTAAAAGTTCCCATGAAACTAAGGCATCCAAGAATGTACCCACCATGGATAAACATGGTTTTGCTTTGTTCCTTTTCTGTCTCAGCTCAGATTAGAATGCCAATAGCCACTTAAAAGAAAAAAGGCTTTGTGGCCCATCACCAGTCTCCAGAACTGTCTTATTTTCAGATTCCCAAATTTGAAGCTGCCCAGGACATGTAATTTCACATTATTTCAACAGCGCCCACTTCCTAGGCCTTTTACCTACCAGACTGCCGAAATGGCTCCAGTACATGCAGAAACAGAAGAAATCTCCCCCTTGTACTAAAAGGATGTGGGGCAGTCTTGTTAAGAAGGTTTGTGTCTTGAGAGTGAGTAGATACTAACAGCAGCAATTTTAATGAACTGTGTGGACAGCTCCATTCTGATCCCACCAACAAGGACCACCTGTACCACAGCAGTGACCTTTGCCGACAGATGCTGGTGTTTTGTATGTTTTCACTGGGCAGATACTAGAGTGATGTGTATTTTGTATTATGCAGCAGCAGCAGCAGCAGACAGACAGCTAATATTTTTTCCAGTTCAGTTATTCCTATCTTGACCTGCTGTAGAAAGCAGTCATTTCATTCTTTTTAATGCAGAGAAAGGAAGGAGTTGGCGCTGCTCTTCCCCTGGAGCTGGACCTGCCTGTAGCTGATGCCCATTTGCAAAGCACTTCGGGAGAGCATTTTTTTTTAATTTACTCTGCTTTCTGACCTCCCCAAAGACATCACAGTCAACTGTGGACATTAAAGACTTTATTGTGGGTTTCTATAAAATATGACAGAAAAAGAGAGACAGCCGTGTGTGTCCAACCTTTTGACAAGATTTAGTTTTGTCCTTGGGGACTAGGTCATCACAACTAGTGTTATTTGTAGACCACATCAAAGGTTCTATTGGGCCGTCCATAATTTTCCCCAGGGGAGGGAATTTTTTTCCCTTGAGAACAGCAGGAATCTCAAGGCTGTACGGGGAGATCTAATCCATTCTTGCTGGTTTCACTCAGATACTCTGTGTCCCCAATTATATCAATTATCTGGGTAATCTTCATAATTAATGGAAGAAGGCTCGACCTGTCAGGACCAGCTGTAGCAAAAATATTTGGGGGTTTATCCACTGGCACTCTATAGGTTTCAGAGGCTAGGGCAGGACAGGGGGCTGGGTGAATGCTGGGGTCAGCTTTCCAGTTAGTAATGGGCTATGATGTAACCAAGCAAGTGGCCTACAGGTTCTCGGGAGATCCTGTTTCTGGTTAAGCTTGGGCTCTGGCCAACTGTGCCACACTGAGTTGGATTCTTCACCTCGTAGTGACTTCACATTTGTAAGATGAAAGCAGGGAGCCGGATGAGTTTAGTTGGTGCTGATGGAGCAGATGATGAGCCAACAGCACCGAAGTAAACGCAATTTCTCCTCATAACCAGCTTTTAAAGGAAAACAAGTCCCTTCCCCCCAAGGTCACATGGCTAGTGCTTGCTATTAAAAGGGCAGGGGATTCCAAAACTTCCTCCTGACTGGAATTGTAATGGCTATCCTTGAAAACCCAGCAGAAGATGGTTCTCCACCCATTGCTCAGGTTGAGACTCTTGCCACTCTGAGTGTGTGGACTCACAGCAAGGGCATCTATCTCCTCCTGTGTTTTAGGAAAGGCAGACCCTCAGACCCCGCTACAAATCTATGCATGAGAATTTGCAGTTTGAAACCAGATCCCAATGTAATTCAGGCCTCTCTAAAACTTTGAGAGACACTGGCCTAAGGCCAATTAAAGGTCAGTCAAACTGGGACCAGTGCAATAATTCCTGTTTTTTCTCATCTCTAGTAAACCCTGAGGGTCCTAACCTGGGGTCCCAAGGGAGGGCTGCTGGAGCTTGGTTCTGGAAGTTAGTTTTGTGTGCAGGGCTCTGGGTTTGATCTTTCATGTTTCACTCACGTCACATGCTCCTGGCTTTCAGCTCCTCTCCCAAAAGGAAGCCTCCAGGAACCAGAGTACAGCAGGAGTTAAAAATGATCTTTGTTGGCTGACAGCAGGGGGGTGGCCATTATGAGCGGATTAATGTATGTGCAGGGCGAAACTCTCTGATGTCCTTTTACAGGCAGGAGAAATTGCTGTTCTAACTCTCCCCCTGGCTTCCCTTCTTTATTTAACAATGGCTGCACACAAAAGCTTTCTATGGGAAGATAATTGGATTTCTAACTCTATTTGTTCAAAACTCACTTAACATTATAATGGTTCTAGCTATATTGTTTGTATCAACTCATCAGTAGTAAAGTACCAATTTCTGGATAAATATCTACATTTTTTGTGCATACATCTAGTATTGCAAAGGCAAGGAGAGAGAAAAAGAGAAGCCAGAAATAGACATAGGCTGATAAAAATAGACAGCACACAGGGCCGGGTGCTCTGCGTGGCTTCACTGTGCGGGGTATGTCTAGGCTTCCCACATCTGAGTGCTACTTCTGTCTTACCTGTGTCTGTATTTGCTTAGTGCTTAGTCACTGTGAAACTTTGGCTAAATGGGTCACTGCAGACAAATGCATGCCCTGCTGGAGTCGCAGGTGAAGGGCCAATGACACTCAGTCTAGAATGAATTAAACATAGTCTTTAATCTTACAGGCACTATCCCTCCCTCCTCCCAAGAAAGTTGCAACAGAACCTGACTCCTAAAACTCCCTCAGACGTTTTTAATGCTGGTAACATTGGGTATATCATGCTTTACTATTCCTATCTGTGAAGAAACTTGCCCGTGCAGTAGGATAAACCTTAGTGTGTGGGGGTGGGGTCACAAAGTCTGTGTTGAAGTAGAACTAACATACTTAGACATATGGTCAAGGGTTAGTCGCTAAATTGCTTAGCAATATAATTTCTTATTCATACGATGAGTTTCATTGGCAGCAATTTGTCCTGATAGCTGGCTGAGACAAACAGGAGTTCTTTTATTGCTATCCTAATTACTAACATAGTAACTCTCAGACCATACGGCTACACATCACCAAGTAAATGCATCTATCTATGTGTATATATGTAGGCTACAGAATGGTTATAGAGGCTTAGCGAGGCCAGGACAGAGTTCAAGGAGTTCCACAGAGGCCTGAGAAGCAGGAAGGAAGGCTGGTAGGGATAGAAAAGATCTTGTGTGGGAATAAGAGAAAAAACCGTCCGGAGACACTAAGGAGTCAAGCTTTAGGGTCCGGTGAGGTGCAGAAGGGCAGGTCTGGGGCTGCGAAGGCTACAGATGTGCACAGCAGACCCGAGGAGTCTGGACCGAAGAACAGGGATGAAGAGGAGGCCACTCGAGTGGGCTGCACTGAAGCCCCTGATGGTTAGGGGCTCTCTGCCTGTGTTCCCTGACACGAACGGTCAGTGGCAGGTGAGAGGGGCCGTCACTGTCGCAATGTTAGGTGTTCTCCACTTTATGGGGTTTAGGTGAGGGTGCTGCACCCTTCCTTTAAGCTGATGTGATCGATAAGTTCTCAGGCCCAGAGATTCTATGATTTTAATATGCCCCATGTTCCCACAGTTCCTGTTTATTTTGTTAAATTTGTAGGGCAGTGCTGTGACCTGCATGGCTTAGGGAATGACCTAGCTGGAGTGACGGGAATATGAAAATGAAATGACAGTCATACATAAAAAGCTGGGGTGGGAGAGGGGCGTGCACTCCGATCCAGATACACTACCAGCAGCCTGGAAATTCAGCAAGTTTATTGTATACAACACCAATGAAGCTAGGGAGAGGCAGATTAGCTAATCTAGACAGGAAGTCTCTAGGCCAGCCTTCATCCTGGAGGAGAAAGCTACAGTTGGTATTTTCAGCACACACTTGTTTTAGTTAAAGCTCATCTGTTCATCCAAGGGAAGGCTTGGTATTCCTCAGAGCCTAGCCTGGAGTGGGTCTTGCTATTCCCAAGGGCCTGAGGCATCAGGGTCCTTGACATGGCCATCTCTTTGCCAATAATACACATTTTACTCAGGACTTCATCTGCTCCCGTGTGGGAAGCCAGCTCCCACCTTTTAAAAGGGTTCTTACGAGGGGGGAGAGAGGGATAAGAAAGTTTTAGGTAGAAAGATAGTGAAGAGGAGAAAGACAGATACACAGGATAGCTTCGGGAGGACCTGGATGAAAACCCAACAGTCCCTTCTGCCTCCTCAAAGGGGTTTTTTATAACAATGCCAAGGGGCGGGGCAAACGACTTCCCCCTTGCTAGATCAAAGCATACCGCACAGCCAAGTGGAGCCTCTTCCAAACACCTGGTAACCATGCCCGTGGTCAAATCATACCCTTATGCAGCCCTGCTGGGTAAAGCAAGCTTAGATTCTCAGACCCTGAGTAAGTTCTCACTAGGAAAACTCTATGGGTGTCTACACTCCCTACATGGCAGTATCCTTTTTAACTTTTATAAATAGTTTATATACCGGTCCAGTTCTTGTGGGTGGTGCTGTTTGTTTATGTGTCCACCAAGGTTCATAGTCTTCCTGCCTCTGAGTCTGCACTCAAAATGGAGTCAAAGATGCTTGTAAAATGGAGTGTCTCAGGGCAAGGCACTACCTAGAAAACCACCATTTTACACAATATGGAGTAACTTAGAGACGACCTCAGCAAAGACCCTTTTACCGTTTACCCATAGATATTGAGAGGGTCTTTTTGGGGGAAAAAGTTATAAAAATACTGTTACTCATTTCTCCGTTGATATCTTTTAGTTCTCTGATTTAAAGCACCCTTCTATGAAGCTAAAATTATGTCCATATCCCATTCAGATGAAAGCCTATATCTGTTGCAGGGTAGGCAATTTCACTCAGTTTCAGTCGATCTGCATTTGATTTGCATTGTATTAGTCGCCTAATGGGAGTATCCAGCAAAGATCTTGCTGCCAATATTTGAGAAGTTATGACTGAATGGGAACTAATTATATGAATGGTCAGACACTCAGTGAGTCTTCTCCTGTCCTGAGAATTACTGAATACCCAGTGGATCATCTTAGAACAGTATAGACATGTAAAAGGGCCTTCTCCACCATTTCCATTGAAGCTGGGTCCAATCTGATTCCCCAGAAACTGATTGGGAATGACGTGCCTATGAATCAGGCCATCTTTCACCTGCCCTTGGAGAGGAGACACTATTTTAAGGCATCTTTTGCTTTTTCTCAAGTAAGATGAAAAGCCTACCTAATCCTGATTTAATCTGACTTTCTATCTGAATTTCCAGGAACCACACTTTCTTAGAGCAGAGTGATGCAGCCTCCTTTCTCATTCGCTCTCTCATCAGACAGCAAACCAGGTCCAGCGGCACTTTGAAGTTGGCTCCCGTGGGTCAGTCACGGAGGTAGGCTCCCTTCTTGCAGGAAGGGTTAACTGCTGTGTGTGGAATGCTCTCTCCTCTCCATGACAGCTGTAGACATGTGCAGATCTTCCAACCTGACATAGGCAAGAGAGGCTCACGATTAGTGTAAAGACATAAACAAGCTAGGACAGACCGACCTTTCTTTTCCTGAGGGCTAATCATAACCCATCATATGCCTTACCATGTCTGGAATGGGAAGTGCGTGGTATCTGCCACCATCACAAAAGCCACCTTCCTCCATCTTGAACAAGCTCCACTTACCAGGGAAGGAGAGGTAGGAGCAAATGGGATTTCACAGTGTTTCTGTTAGGTTTCCAGAACCAACAGCGGTACACAAAGAAGCCAGGAACCAGCAGGACTTTTCAGGGGGTACTTCAATGACCCCGTCATGGTTATGCCAAAAATGACCAAGTGGCTTCCAGGTTCTGAAAGCCAACTGCGCTATGACAGGAAGCTTGAGCTGTGAGGAATGCAGGGGACATTTCGGAAGGTACCCTGTCCTTTTCTCCTTACCCAGAACAATAGAGGAAGGGGCAGGGAGAGAAGGGCGGCAGGCTGGATGTCCTGGAGTGTCCGCTGTCCTGGCAGGAGTGGGAGAGGGTGCCCCACTGTTTGCAGGTCCTGGAAGGAAATGAGTGGCTTCCAGCTGAAGTCTTCTCACAGCACAGCAGCCCTGCAGAACCTTCCCTGCCAGGCCTGTGCCCGCGAAGCTCCCAAACATCCTTCACAAAGCCTCGACTCACCACTTCTTAAGGTAGTGCTAAATGATGCTCGGAGCCTGTTATTTAGGACCAGGCAGAGAGATCTCCTTGGGCACATCCTCTTTGAACGTATAACGTCTGTTTCCAAACTACACATCTCTCTGTTCTAGCCAGAACAACTGGCTTCTCTCTAAATAAATCACAGAGCTGAGGAGCATTTAGTCAGCGATCTTAGGGGTCTCTTTTCCACACTGCCCCAAACTCCAGTGCTCCAAGAGCTGGCCACAACACTCTGCAGTATCTGGAAGGTGAGCTTAGGAGTGTTGTGCACCCCTGGCCTTGCAAAAGGGTGTCAGGAGGAGGGACATCCCAATCAAATGCTGCAGATGGGCAGCCCCACACCCCCTGCCTCAGGCTGATGGCATCTCAGCCATCCAAGGATTCACTGAAGATTCCTGGGAGGAGAGACAAGTGCAGCTATGGATGCTGAGTGAGTAAACTTAAATATAAGACCCATGACACCAGGCAGTTGACAAAAGAGTGACTCCATGGGAAAGGCCATTCGGGGAAGGGAAGGAAGCATCATTCAAGGATGGTGTGCTTGCTTAGGAGAGCGTGCAGAGAACACAAAGCTCACAATCCTGGCCCCATATAGCTTTGCCATGCAGGCAGGAAGTAAGGTGAAGACGCTTGACACTAAAACAATATTTCTCAACCTGTGGGTCGTGATTCCATGGCCAAACCTCTAGCTCCAAAAATATTTACACTACTTATTCATAACGGTAGCAAAAATACAAATATGGAGTAGCAACAGAAATAATTTTATGGTTGGGGGTCACCACAACAGGAGGAACTGGATTAAAGGGTCACAGAGTTAGGAAGGTTGAGACCCACTGCTTTAGATGAAGCGGTGAACCGTACTTATGGCACATTTTTCTTCTCGGCCTGAATGCTGAGCAAAGTTGCCAGTCACTTGAAAGTTCGAAGTCCTCACGTCCAGTGTGCACTTTGTAGAGCCCGCTTTGCAGGGACAGAATGAAGAGCAAATGAGCTATCCCAGGCAAGCACTTGGGCACCGGGATGATTTCAATAAAATAGCAACATTGATGCTACTTTTTTTTTTTTTTCAAAGTTGGAGTATTAGGAAGTTCTGAAGTCGTGTGGTGTGGCCTGGAGTGACTAGTGATTGAGGAGGATTTGAGGTGCATTTGGAAAAGTGGGTTGGGTCTAGACTGGCGGTAGAAAGTGGACGCAGCACAAATCATCCCCGGGCAGGCAGGAAATGGAAGTGAAGGTCTGGGCTGTTGTGGCTGTTTAAAAGCCAGTTTGGATATCGGCTTCCCTGGAGAAGAGGCCTGCTGAGGAAAGCAGGGAAGTTAGATTTCCTTGAACGGGCAGGCTTGGAAAATGCCCTAACAGAAGTCCAAACTGACAGACCAGGGGAGAGGGAGGAGTGAGTGTGTGCAGGAGAGAACGCGCTGGAGGCAGGCTTTCAGGATGACTCAGGACACCCAGGTAATCTGGGGTATGGCAGCTGGGAACTGTAGTAGAGTGGAAGGTTGTTTAGAGAGGGATTACAGGAACAAGAAATAAGCATTAGTTATGTGTATGTGCACAAAGAGTCCATTATGGGACGTGAGTCTTAACCGAGTGCTTCCATTAACTCTCATATTTTGGCTTTAAAGAAAAGAACTGCACTTAAAATAATCCAGTAATTAAAGATTGTACACAAGCCCGGGAACTGAGACCAAGCCAGAGAGACTACCAAGTGGAGTCCTCGCAGAGGCTCCCCTGCGGCCAAATGGCTGTAGCAGGCTGGGTGTGTGTGCTGCGTTTGGTGATCGTCAATCACAGCCTTCACTGTGCAACGTGCATCTGCATCCGGTCCTCTCCTGCCAGTGCCCCTCCCTTTAAACATACTTTGTATTTTCTTGCATATAATGAGGATATTTTGCAAATATTAAAGTAATCTGTTTTGTTTCCCTCTCAAAGAATATTCTTTGAAGCCTTTACCTCTGAGGCTAAGCCATGAAATACCTTTGTTGTGAAAAGTACCTACCAGAGAAGACTGCTTAGACCTGGTTCAAGCCAATAGAAAGTCTTCATTAGCTTGCCAGTGACTACATGGGCTGTTCAGGAACCCAGTACAGTTCTGGGCCTTTCTCAGCCACATCCTGGGTTGACACACCTCAGCTGATAAGAACTACAGAACTACAGAAGCCAAAAAGCAAGGTGAGCACGTTTAGGGATTTCCCAGAATTTGGTAAGCATTGCTGTCTACATACTAGGTTCCAAGGCCTGAACAGTACTAAGGTCTGGGGGCCTACGAAGGTCTGAGGGATTCTGGTCTGCCCCTTGGGGACCTGCCCTGCCTGCACGTCCTGACATAACGCCCACTTTAAGAGAAAACTCCTCCTCCTCCTCCTCTCTCTTTCTTTCTGTGTATCACATGTATGCAC